>JAOPGA020001113.1:0-58911 GCA_026419775.2 Acrasis kona | reverse complement strand
CATCGGAGTGCTTTCTGTGTTGTATGGATTTGTTCCTTATTAAATGGTAATCAAAACAATTTTATTGTAAGATAGTATGTCAATGTCAAACATCACCATCGAAAGTCCAGAGGATGCCACAACAAGCCTTAATGAGCAATATAGTGTTGTTTTGAACCAACCATCTCAAGAAGATATTGTTCTCACTCAAAATAAGAAGACTACCGACGAGCAAAGTCGTGTTGATCCGAACCAATCTACTGAAGGAGATTTTTTAATTACCACTGAATACAAGAAAATTAAAGACGAGACGGCCTTTATGGACAAAGTGCTAGTGTGTTGCCCTGATGCCCTTAAATTAAGCTTAAAGTTAACGTACGGTATTGATCCTATTGAGGTAAAACACACAGCACCATCTCGATATGTTATATCTTTGTTTGGAGGACCGACTAAAAACTACCACGTTGTCATCCATACCAAGGATGGATTTCTCAACTTCCAGAAGAAGTTGAACGACTGGGTCGAGTGTAAATATCAACAGGGACGTTCTTTCAAGTCAGTATTGAGTTTCTCACCAAGACAATTGGAAGTCTTACCAGAACTAGCGTTAATCGTCAAAGATTTTCCATGGTGCTTTGGAACATACACTGTTTCTACCCAAGATAGAACTGCTACTCTTGTCAAAATAGAAAGAAGATATTTCCCATTGAAAAAAGTAGAATTTGAACAAACTTACTTGATCGATGGGGTAAAAACCACTTTTTATGTTCCCACGGACAATGATATCAAGAGGCTTTTGAACACAAAATCCGTTACAGGAAATTGCTTTGGCATGTCGCTGATGACAAAAAAAATATTGAACCCCTCAAATAAAGCATCAATGTCTAAAATCAATTTCAAAGTTTGTAAAAACAATTTTGAATATTTTGATTTCGTGGAGAATATGTGGAATGACAGCTGCGGTTATGATACCATTACTTATGGGTTTTGCTATAAATGCTCTACTTGTGGTATTTTAGTGTGCCCTGAATGTGCAATCATTTGTCACAATACTTGTGATGTTGTGAGAGCGCCTTTATTGGGTATATACCAATGCAATTGTGTACCATCATATTGCAAGGCACCTAGTGTACATTCTCTCTTAGCACATGCTAAAAACCTGAAGGATTTCGAGGCTCCTGATTTCGCCGTTGTGATTGAACCTGAAACAGTTGTACTACCAAAAAGCCCGTCAACTGACCTTGACACCAGCGATTCCTACATCATTACTGAAGATCAACTCAAGATGCAAGTTGTGATCTTAAAGGAACAAGTCAAGCAACTAACGAAACAGAATGATGTACTAACTGCAAAATTGGAAAAACTAATAGCCAATGATGCCAAGCATGACGCGAATATAATTGCGTTGACTGTTAGTGATGCAACCCAAAATGCAAACATTGCCGCGTTGACTGTTAGTGATGCTACCCAAAACGCAAACATTGCCACATTGACCGCTAGTGATGCAACCCAAAATGCAAACATTGCCACATTGAACGCTAGTGATGCAACCCAAAATGCAAACATCACCGCGTTGACTAGATCAGTAGGTCTGCTTGGTTGCATAAGAAACTGTTTTGGATGTTGAAAAATCTAACCATACATGTCAAGAATTTTCTAACATAAGATAAAAATATTTATTGTAATCAGTATTCACTCTTTTCTAAGACACTTAAATATTAAATGTCATTGAATTCCATCATTTGTTGTATCCAGCTATCATCCCGGCACTAACCAATCCAACCGCCACCGAATAGTGCAAGAATGGAGCTGGATTTTGACATAAGATCTCTTGAATTTGGACAAGGGAAGGGATTAGTATCATTCTTTTGGTGGATTTCTACTTTTTAACTCGCAGATTTTGATGTCGCACCTTCAAAGTTCAAATGTTTGCTAACATTATACGTGGGTGAGGGCTGAGCAGGCTCATTAATCATCTCTATTGCTGAATTGTTGAGATAAATGCTTGACCTTTTTATTGTCCGTACTGAAGATTGGTGGTGACACATATTATGAAAACTATTTACTTGTGATGAAACTTAAAGTTAGAAAAGTGTTATATGGACGGTTCAGCCGTATCAACCAAGATGGCGATATGGAGTATAAAATGGAGCCAGTAATAGTAGATGTCGCACGTGAAATTGTTGAGTCTTCGTATAATGATGGCAATGTTGTATATTGCTGGTAAAAGTTAAGTTAATCATCAAATTCAAGTCAATCACCAATTTTTGTAAAACTGATGGATATAATATTTTACAATTTTCAACATCAACTACCATACGCATGGCACAACGACTCGCATATTAGTTAACATTTACTTGAAKTACTCTTAATAGGGTACACAACTAGTATAAAAGATGTCGTTGTAATTGACTTATCATAGAAATATTGGTGCTTAAAAATGGTCAACCAAGAGAAAATGATTAACTTGACCCTGCAATTCAATTTATAAAAAAAGTGATTAACTTGACTTTTACCAGCAATATCATGATTTCTGCCGTGCTATGTCCCTCATGATTAATGGAGCCGTACTTGGTGAGGATCCTAAAAAATTCACTCAACAACGTTATTGGGAGCTTGTTAAGAACAAGGATTACAGGTTGTTAGGTTTTATGCTTATCGGTGTTTCAGCCTTGTTGAGGGGTAGTGCACCAACAGAAGGAGATTTACCCGAGAGAATTGAGGATTTGATCAACCTCACTTTCGAAAAATAGTGACATTGTGTATGTTGTTTAGATAAATTTCATGTTGCCGCACCTAGGTAGGAGCCAATAAATCTAAAACTGTATGATAAATCAAAATCTTGTCTTTGTTCAACCATTCTTCTTTACGTTGTAAAACTTCGATTTTATTGTCATGACCAAGGGTGTACAATATAGCCCGAACATTCATACATTCATCCATTCAGGGCTACCTATACATAATCATATTGCGCGGGTAAAATATCCTGGATAATCCATAAACCGAGCTTTTAAAAATGCCATCAAAAAAAGAACTTACACTTTATTGGGTTGTTGACTTTATTTTGATGATTTGGCAATCAAAAACTAGTTATAGCTCTCTTTTGTTGTGATGGATGATTTTACCACCAGGATATTCAGAGTAAACCTGGTTGATCAGAATGCAAACGAGTGAGTTTACCCCAACACACCGACCTACCCATCGAAAGGAACTTTCTGACGGAATTTTCCCTAATTTTGTACCAGACCAACATGAAACAACTCAACATGAACCAGAAATAGAAGCCAATCGCAAGGTGCGCAGGAAGCGAACGATGAGTAGATCTTCTGTCGTAGTTAAGGCACCAATTATGCACTTTGTACAAAAACCTAGGATTTGTCTTCTCATTACAGGATTCCTCTGCGTATTGATTTTGCTACTACTATATCTTACAGTATTTAACGAGACCATGTACAGGAGGTTTTTCCCTCGAATTTCCACTCAGTTGATAAATAGGGATTGGAACCAACCACAATCCTCCTGTGTTTCGTTCATTGGGGATAACTTTAACAAAATCAACGACGAAAAGCTTTCTGGAGAACAAAACTTGAATTTACTTCTTGACCGAAAAAACATTCTCCACATGTTGATTGTAAATAATCAATTCTACGTGAGGAGAAAAGATTATAGTTCCGGTGTTCATGGGATGATTTATGACTTTATGAGCGACCTAACCAGTGCTTTTAAAATACCGGACACTCGTTTCGCACTTCACCTTGGTGATTTGAATGAGGAATCAAACGAACCCGAAGACAATTTTGGTCAAGTATTGTTTACCATGACCAATCAACCCACCGAAAACATGATTACCGTGCCGAACATTACGGCCATTAACATTTGGGAAGCCGTCGAAAAGAACAAGCTCGACCGCATCAAAGGGAGACATTTATTCCACGACCGAAACAAAGTGGCTCTATTCAGAGGAACGTTTTCCGAATCCACACCACTCGCGGAATCAAACATTGGGAAATTATTGGCCTTCAGCTTGAGATTTCCGCAACTGGTTGACGCAAAGTTATATTCATGCGAAACATGTACCGAACAAGAATTAAAAGATTTGAAGGAAAAGAGACAATTACTAGATACACCCATGAATTTAGTAGAGCAGATGAGCTATCGGTATCACATTGTAATGAGCGGCCAAGTATCCTTGAGGAGATTATTCAGCAAATCGCTCATCATCAGTACCAATTCAAAAGTCACGCAATACAATGGAAAATTAACTCCATATCAAGAGTACATACCATTACGGGAAGATCTCAGCGATTTACCCAGGAAATTAAAATGGGCCAATGACTATAGTCATACCGTAAAAGACATTGCCAATCGTGCCGAAGAGTTGGCGACTGTTTTGATGGGAAAAGAATGTGCGATTTATAATTGGAAAGTATCGTTGGAGAAATATGCCAGTCACCAAAAAAATGTGAAAAATTTATTAAATGATGAAGAGTGGACCAGAGTGAGTCCATACATTATTTATTCGTGAAACAAGTTTATTACAATGGATCGATAAACGTATGTGCACTTTGAGTTCATCTCACACAAGCACCAACATAGTAAAATTTTCGTTTCTGGTTTACAATTTTGTTATTTTTACTGCACAACGTACTATATAATTTCATTTATTATTACAAGAACATTTCCCGACAAGTGTATATTCTCCCGTGTTAATTTTTGACACAATGTGACTTTTAGTGTTAAATCCCGTTCCCCTCCTACACGCAACCGTTCCAAATTATCGCATGCTGCAAGATTAATGTGTTGTAATTTGGACAGATTGTTTCCTTGCTGACTCAAATCAGGTTCGACCAACATACTACACATGTCTAAATTTAATTTTTCAAGATTCTTCGCAGACGCCATATCAACGACACCCATCTTGAACGTATTTTCGCTAATCATCGTCCGTCCCAGATCAAGTTCGATCAAATTAATGCACTTGATGATGGGACTCGTCAAATTTTCGCAATGTCTCATTTTCAAAATATTTAAGGATTTGCTTTCAATGATCGGCTCCTTTAAATTCTTCATCTCTGATAAACTCAAAATTGTCAATCCAGTAAAATCAGCAATGGGTATGGTCGATAATTGTTGATCGTCTAATCTGGTTCCGATTAGATTCAAATTGACCAAGCCTGATAAAAAGTCGACGTCAATAAATCGTATCGTTGATACTTTGAAACAGTAATTGATTGTAACGCTCTTTAATGCTGGTGGTTTTTCTGATACACGAGTTGTTTCGAAACACCTGAGCGATAATAAAGGTTGTTGTAATCGACCACAACTGATCAGAGAAATGTTTTCTAAAAATTTACAATTCTTGACGATTACGTCAAGGTCTTCGTCCGTTAGTTCGCGAATTTTGGACAGCGTGACATTTCTGAGTCGTTTGAAAAGTGTAACGAATTGTAAGAGATCGGGGATGACATCGACGTTGATTGCTGTGGTGTTGAAGAATACGTACTCTTTAATGTGAGAAACGTTCATGTTCTGAAAGGAGTTATATAAAATGTCCTTCCACCACTTACAAACGTGAAGCAGTGTTGGAAATAAATCTTTCATAGTTAAAAACCTAAAAAAGTTAAAGATTGTAGAAAGTTGATGACATACTTGAATACCGAGCTGAATAACTCGTCAGGGAGTTTATAAAATGGAGAGACTTCGTACTTGTTTAGCGTTAAAAATTCCTTAACAGCATCGGTCTGTACGAGCAATTGTTGCGAGCATAGTCCATCCAAAAACTGTTGCAGTCCTACTAGTCTTTTTTTAACGTTCTCTTGTTTCATATTGTTGAAAAAAATTTTGGGTGGTAGTGTTGGTACGGTTACATCATTTTGCTCCAGTTGAAAATCAAATGCGAGTGATCTTCTTGTGGATAAAACGAGATTTTGTTGTACTTGCTGTAGCTAAAAAGATAAACATCAAAGAGGTTCGACAGACTCACAGTTTTGTGAAGTGTATGGAATTCCCTGTATCTCCTTTGTACAGACCACGACCGTTGGAGTCCCTTCTTGCGGACATGTATTGTATACGCCTGAATAAATCAGTAACATGCTGTGAAGGAAATTTCATACAGTATAATCCCTTTGTTCGGGGTTTTTGATTGGATTTGGTAAAAAATGCGAGATTTGACTGGTAGGTGATAGTGGCGATTGAGGACTGGGGTGATAAGACTGGCTTTCATTTAGAAAAGTTGATGGAACAGAGAGAGCAGCAGAGGACAACCTCCTCTTTAGTATGGATGTAGAACTGGTTCCTACTATGATCGCTTCTACCATATTCTTTTTATTCTTTGGCAGGTTTGATGACTCCTTCTGTTCCATCGTGGCACTGCTATGACGTCTAATCATGTTTGTTTTGTTTGTGTATTTGAGGTCAACTTAGCGTGTTTAGGTAACCAGTTTGGTGCAACAAATTGCTACTTTTATGGGGGCTTTTCTGTCATGCCAGCTCCGGTGGTCACAAAATGAGGAAAATAGATTAGACAACACCGAATGGGAGGAACACAATGAAAAGATATTGCATCACTATTGCACTACGCTTACCGCAGCATACGACATATATAAGAATAAAACTGAGATACTTTTAGAGCCATGTTTAAGATTTACAACATCAATAACACCAAAGCAAACTATCATCGATGAGACCGAAGACTTGAATCGTATTTACCACATAAATGTTGTGCATGGGAAGATTTCCAAACACGAGTGCGTCATTGGTGATCTTGGATCTTTCATATTGCATGTACAGATTTCCACTAAATATTGTCAGGAAGTGAAAGAGTTACAATCAATTCTACAACGTACCTAAATCATACAAAAACAACTAACTATAGAAGAGAATGCTAATTACCTAAATATTAGTTCAGAAGAAAACCTAGGGACCAACCAATATAAATCACAACTTTCTGAGATTGCACGTAATCTAGATTTAACTTTATTCTCAAGATGGAACCCTACACCACAACCAATTGTATCAAATTTTAAAAAACTAAGGATAGAAGTGGAAGACAACGCTTCTGCAACAGTTACTTCTCCCATTGGAAGGCCAAGAAAGGTGGAAAAAATGTCCTCAAGTTTGAGCGCAAGGTCAATATCTAGAAGGAGTTCAACATTTACGGTAATATCAGAGTACAGTGAGGCTACAAGCTTAGCAAAGCCAATCGTGAAAAAAAAGAAAAAGATTGTAAATATCACAACACTCCTTCGTTAATAGTTTTAGGCACCTCAAGAAAAATTCACAGACAACTCGTACTCGTTCTTATTGATCAAACCTGTAAAGAAGAAAAAGAAAAAAAAGAAGAATAAAAAAAGCATTGAAGCCACAGTCAATAATGACCCAAACATTTACGATGAGGATGGTAATCAAACAGGTACTGCCGATCAAAGTGACGAAGAGGAGAGTTGCCCGATTGATTTACCGACACATTGTGAGTACCTTTTTTTACACATCTATATCAATTTATAGATACAATGTCCCCACTACTCTCACACATTAATAGAATGATAAAAGAACTCAAACTCTTTTCTTCATCTCAAAAGAAGGATAATATCAACACAATGATATTAGCCATTTCCTATTTGATGGACATTGATCTTGAAGATGGTAACTATCCGAATTGTCAACTCGTCGTCACAAATCATAGAAAGCAACCAATACGCGATCGTTGAGTGTGGCGGCATTCGTCCACTATTAGAATTACTTCAATTCAAAGATGACAAAATAAGGAGCGGGGCAGTATCCATTCTAATTACATTGTCACAAAACTGTAAGAACAATCAACATTCTCACATCTCATTCTTATAGCGCGACTTCAGCATAAAATAGCGGACGAGATAGGTATCGACATTATATTAGGAGTACTAGGAGAAGATACCGAAGACATTCAACAAGTCAACAATTTACATAAAATGGAAACATCAGATAACAGAAAAATAACATGTGACATATCACTACAATGCAGCATGTTGGATATTCTATGCAATTGTTGCGCAAGAGTCAGGGTAAGAACTCACTCTTACTTCAAAGCTCACATCATTCAGGTCAGAAGAATAATGAAGAGGAGAAACTTTCTACCAAAGATTTTAAAATTACTTTTAATTCACAGAAACTTTTTCGAATTTTATCAAGCAGCATCGCTCAACTACGAATATAACAGCGTGAGAACACCAGGGCGTCCCATCACACCAGGAAGACCCATCACGCCTGGTCGTCCACTCAGTAGTAGACCAGAAACACCATCAAGAATACTCACTCCCTTATATTCGAGCACACCCAATAGAGTCATCTACACTGGATCAAACACTAGCAGGACGTACGTACAGCGCATGGACAGCTTTGAAGTACTACGTAGAAGAATGGGAGATAAACTAATTCTAATCAAACACTATTCTCGCGTCTTGAGCATGATTACAAAAAACAGTAAGCACGATCCCCAATCTATAGTCGACTCACTCGTGCACAGAAAAGAACTCTGAAACAATCAAGAAAATGTTTGGCGTGCTCGCTTTTACTCAATTGTTATTCAATTTAAAATCTTATTACTCATGGTGGCATAATTTACCGTCTGAAGATGCCGTTACCGAAGTACCGAGGACGGTCATCATACCAGTGTTAGGCGTGATCATGAATCTGACTCAACTTCCAAAAATTAGATTACAAATCCAACAACAAGGGTAATTACACATCATGTTAAAGTATCATCTGAATATAATAGATTGGATGATTTGATAATGGACGTTTGTGACATGGTACAAAAAACATCAAAAGATGATCAACATCTTGAACTACAAAAGGTATTGGCGGGTTGTTTGTTCTGGTTGTGTCTTGATAACGAACCAAGTATCAAAGTATCAAAGCACAAGGTGTTGGATATGTTCGCTAATTGGTTGCAAACTAATCAAGATTTGGTAAAGAAACAGCCCACACAGCGCATTCAATTACTAGAGTACTTGACAGGGTTCTTTTGTCGTTGTTCTACTCAAGAACTAAATTCGAAGAGAATTCATGAATTACGTTTGATCCCAATCATTGTAAAGCTATGTAATATATCTGCCAAAGACGATCATCGTGATCTCTCGAATGGGGTTCAAACGCAACAGAGATCTAGATCGGGATCATCTTCGTTGGTTCCTCATGATATGGCATTTTCAAAAAGCGACGATCGTATTAAAATTTACTGTACTGGAGTGTTGGGTAATTTAGCTAGAATGGAAAGTTGTAGACACTGAGTGTGACCAATGTGTATTTTCATTATAATATCAATAGGTCATGTATGAGAATGATATCGTCAAGTGTTTGAATGAATTATTGAATTTGACTTGTTCCTCTCAGTTACTCGTGAACTGTTTAGATACATTGGGTATAGTATCAGAAGATGGTAAGTATTGTGTACAACATGTAATTATTCATCACTCAAGCAACCATGTTGAGACAAGTCATCAACAATGGAGGAATGAGAAAAGTATGGAGCATGCTTCGAAGTGATTTCCACGAAGTACAAGTAGCAGCAGCGAGAGCTGTATGTAATTGCATCAATAATCGTAATTGTGATTTGTATTGTTTCATTTATATTTGTATAGCTGAATCCGCTGGTGTTGTGGGTCAAATGTTCGTTGGAGGATTCGACGTGTTGATACGTCTAGTGAGTTCTTCACGTAAATCTCAAGTGATAGGTTATTGTAATTTAGTGATGGCAAAGATGGCCACCAACAAACAAAACAGAGTCGTATTGAGCGAGTCTGGCGTATTGAAAATGTTATCAGATACATTATTGAGCAGCAGAGATCGTTTTGTGGAGATATTGAGTCTAATGGGGTCGAAGCCGACTAATCAAAACGTAAGTTTTGTCGAATTCCTCGTATTCATTTAAACGTAATAAAAAGGAAACTGAGGAATTATTCTTCGCGGAGGTACAATTCGAAACGGTTCCGCTTAGAAGAAAAATGATACTCACATGTAAGGAGTACAACGACAAGTTACTAAGTGCATTGTTTGTATTCTCCAATACAGCAATAGCTATTGGTGAATTATGTAAACATGGTAGCAATCGATACGTACTGCATCAATTAGGAGCATTGGAGCCACTTGTTGACTGTTTGAGCTACTTGTCATTTGTACAACAACACTTTGATGCGAATCATCACAGAAATGAATTTGACAATGCTGCCATGGTGGAGATCATGGGCAGACATCAAATTGTATTAGAGGGTAGTGCCAAGACCAAAATGTCTGACGAGGAGGTTGGAATCGTCACAAATCCTGATTTTGATGATAATCTACCCTTCGTTTGTAAATCAAAAATCTGTTCTCCCAGTTCTCTAGATAAATCGTTCAGTAGGGATTTGGATTGTTATTATCATCACGTCTTTAGAAATGCTACCTATGCGTTGAGTCAGTTGAGCGAGGACGAGACTGTAGCTGATAAGTTGCGTTTGTGTAACAGCGTGTCTATCATGGTTAGATTATTAAATAGTAACAATGATGCTCTACAAGTATCTGCAGCAAAGACCATATCGAATATAAGAAAAAGACATTGTTCTGATAAAATGTGATTTTACAAAAATAATAGTGCAGACTTGACTGCTCCATATATTCTTAATGTGTAGGGGTTTCGACCAAATTTCTTAGTCTATAGATTTCTTCTATTAGTGGTCTCTTGGTCTCTTTTTCATCATTGAATCTCTTCTCCAATACTTTGATGATATTTTGTTGGTGTACTACTCGCTCCTCCCATTTGGCATTGGTTGTTCTCTGTAAGTTAATCATCTCTTGCATTTTTTGCCTCTCATCTTCCAACTTGGTAATGCTTTGTTTTAATTGTTTATCGTTTGATTCGCTGCTCATTTGTTCCAACATTTCAATTTTCTTTTTCTTTTTTTCACATTGAGATTTCACAGCCTTCAACATTTCGAGTAGCGATTCAATTTCCACCTTCTTGTTATTTCTGTCAATTTCTGACGTCCTCTCTAGGTCACTCAAATCTCCACTCAACTTGTCTATGCACATTTGTTTTTGAGTTAGCTCTTCTTCTTGACGTGACGTTTTAGTGTAGAGCTCGTTGAGCTGTCTCAACTCGTTTTCGAATTGACTATCTAATCTGATCTTCTCTCTTGTAGTCTCATCCAATCGTTTCGATGTTTCTGTAAGAGTGCTCTTGATCATATTGTAGTCAATCTCTAGCTGTGCTTTGGAGGATACAAGGTCATTCAATTCTTGTTGCATTCTGGACTCGGAGTTTGTTAGGTTGTTAATCATGTCTTGTGAATTTTGTTTCTCCTCCTCTAGCTCTAATTTTGTGCCCTGTAGCTGACTCTCGAATATTTGGCTCTCCTTCACTACTTTATCGTAATTCTTTTTGACGCTGTCGTACTGAGATTGTAAATCACGAATACCCTCGTAGAACACTTTTCTTTCTATGAGCTTTTCTGACTCTGTTCTCTCGAGTTCCATCTGGGAGGTATTAAGTCTTTCGGTTAAATTAATCAATTGAACTTCCAAATCGTTTTTCGCAGAATTTAATTCGTTATTGGTTCGAGAATATTCC
This sequence comes from Acrasis kona, assembly GCA_026419775.2. NCBI lineage: Eukaryota > Heterolobosea > Eutetramitea > Acrasida > Acrasidae > Acrasis > Acrasis kona. The sequence goes on along the minus strand of JAOPGA020001113.1, from coordinate 47,348 downwards.
TCCAGTGTCGATTTGGTTGTGTCAAAGTCTTGTAGAGAATCCTTTAAATTATTTACTTCGAACGTCAAATCCTCAATCGATTTTTCTTGATCATGAATTTTGGTTCTCAACTCCACACTTTGCTCATTTACGTCTTTTAAGGAATCAACCTCACTTTGAGTGCTCGAGAGTAAATTTCTTATTTGTGAATTATTCAACTCCGATTGTTCAAGCATGTTTTGGGTATCTCTGAATTCTGATTGCAGTCTTTCTATTTCTGTGTCCTTCTCTGCAATAAGCGCGTCCATTGTATCTGTCATGGATTGTCTTTGATCGGCGAGTTGTGCATGTGCTCTCTTTAGATCACTTTGCAGTGATGTTACTAACAACTCAAGTCTTTCATTTTCTTTCGCCATCCTTGCATACTCGTTTGAATTTCCATTTTTCTCATTCTCTAATCTTTTAACTTGATTCTTGGTATCATTGATTGCATTCAAGAGTTCGTTTTGTAATCCGTTCAATTCTTCCCACTCTCCTATTTTTGATTGAAGTTGCATCTGAGCTGACTCTAGCCTCTTTCTTAATACCTCGCTTTCGTTCTTTTGGGCCATTAAATCATTTCTGCTGGCTGCTAATGCCTTTGATAACTCCTCGTTCTGGGAAGATGTTACGTCACCACCCTTTCTGAGCCCTTCAACCTCTCTCTTTAGTTGGTCAATTAATGCTTTGGCCTGTTGTAAATCCATGTTCAAGGAGTCCTTTTGCTTTCGTGTTTGTTCAGCATACTCTTGTAATTTGATCTTCTCGTGGTTTAATCGTTCTACATTGGTACCCATGCTTCCTTTGTCATTTCTGATTTTTGATAACTCAATCTCAAGGCGTTTGATTTTCTGCTTGCTCCTTTCTTCGATCTGAGTCAACTCTTCTATTCGTGAAAGAGATTGCCTCTTTTCAATATCAACCCGTTCCATAACTTTATCTTTTTGCTCGAGTTCTTTCTTCAGTTTTTGTATGGTGACGCCCTTGTCACTGAGGTTGATAAGTAAAGCATTCTTGTTGGCGTCAATGTTAAGCTGATCCAATCTTTTCTTCAACTCATCATTAAGGATTGCATCTGTTCTGTTCATTTCTTCCTTAAGCTGATCCTCTAGCTCGCCTTTCTCTTTTTCGAGAATGGTTATCTTCCTCTGAAGAACAGTCAAATTTCGACTCACAACATCGCTGTTAACCGATGTATTGACTGATTGAGCTGATCGTAGTACCCTTTTCTGAGTAGAAACAGACTTTGCTGAGGCACTATTTTGAGGTGTCAGAGTGTGGTGGGATCGGTCAAAACTCCCATTTTGATCTTCGTGAAATGATGGCTCCATCTCAATTGGTTCATTGAAACTGGCGTCAGTGCTGGAATCTCCACCTCTTGGAACTGATTGTGTCTGGCCATACTGCTGCTTTTGATAGTTTGGATGCATAGTGGTAGTGAACTCCTCAACATCATCGTTTTCGTCAAAATGATAGGAGGTGCCATAATTATGACTTCCGTTCACGGACGGGGACTGGAAGTTCATTTTATTTTAACGATAAATTTGCAGCCTAGGCGCGAGTTTTCAAGTTGATTAAAAATAGAGGGACTTTCCATTCCAACACAGAAATGTATTAAAAACACTTCGAGTTGAGAATGCTGATATTACAGCTAATTAAACAAAGTATTTAATTGAAGTGCACTTCAAGTTTATTTATCCGACTTGATCTTTTTCTCTAACTGTACCAAAGAATGCATCGTATTTAATTCTAAAGTGATTTTCCCTCACGACGTAGTTTATCCGCTTTCTCCTTCGCCTGCTTCCTAATGTCTAATTCTTCTTCTTCTCCAACCACTTCTTGGAACGCTTCGGTGAATTGCATGATTTCTTTATAACGTAACTTGTCCTTTCTTTGCCCTCTTCGCCGTGCTTTGTATTCATTGAAAAGACATTCTTTTAATTCCTTCCTGATCGGATAACATCCATTAGTCATTTGATACGTCATAGTATTTGTATTATGGCAATCAATAAGTCTTTCATATATCCTTTTGCACTCCTCGCTGGTGGTCTCCTTCACGATTTCGTGCATTCTTATTTTTGAAATAGTTTACAAAGCAATGGTCTTAAACGAAGATGTGTTGAATGAGGACAGGAGACATTATGAGAGGTCTAACCATGGAAATAAAGTGAGCAGACAATTCGGTTGCCCACTTTGCCAACGACATTGGTGGAAAACAGTCTACGAGCTTAAGCCAGTTGCTAGGTGCTACTTTGGTTGTGATAAAAAATACGACGCAATACCAAGAGAATATGAGTTTGGAAAAGGATACTATAAGTGTGGTGTGCTTCCAGCATTTACTAAACCTCCAATTGTCCCTGGGATGACATCCATTGAACAAATTAACAACGCCTTTATTGGAATGATGATAGCACCAATTGATGACACAGTTCTCAATACATGTAACAATGAGTGGACCTCTCCTAATTGCAGGTATGGCTTGAAGCAAAAGTGCCAGATTTGTGGGAAGCAAAATGAGCCATACAAGTTAGGAAAAGAGATGAGAAAGAGACCTAAACCAGTAAACAAAGAACAGGGATATCACCAATGCGAGGACTGTCTTAACGTAATTTTACTAACAATCCAATAACTTTAAAATTTCTTAGACACCTGGAAATTGTTCAAGACATCCAAACAAAAAATGGAGCTCAGAACACTCTTCGACTGGATCCACAATTACAGACGTGTCCTCATTAATGAATCCAAGAGGTGGAAGAGGAGGAAGAGGTGGTGGCCGTGGAAGAGGAGGGACCAGAAATAATAACAATAGCAAAGGTACTGGACTTTTTGGAAGGAAGTATGAAAGGAATTTAGAAGAGAAAAAAGATGAAGGAGATTTGTCTTTTGTTGTTGAACGGGGTGCAGACTCAGCTGTAAGACGCTCGGGTAGGGGTAGAAGAGGAGGATTCAAGAACAATAGTGATCAAGAATAATAAATAATATGTTTGATTTTGTTCATCAAAGTTTTGTAGTATTTTTCGTGTTCCTGTCTTGGACAAGTTCATTTTGGAAGTTGACAATCATATTTTGGCGCTAAATTAAATCGTTACATTTTAAATAAAACAACATCGGAATGTTATTGACACCTGGGAGGGGTTCTCACAACATCAATTCTACACCTTCCCGACTTGCATCGACACATAACAATGAAAACATACCACCAGTAACTAATGTACGGTCAACACCTTCGAAACCTTTAGCATTTGATTGTGTACGTGACACACCATCCCGCAAGAGGAAAAGAACATCTACTGTTAATCCTTGGGAGGAACAAAGAAATAAAAACAATAATGCGTCCGACAATCTATTCAATTCGAACGTTGATGATTTTTCAAAACAGCTCATGTCACAACTTACCAACGCTCAAATGGATGCTCTTGAATACAAAAAAAAGTGGGAAGAGGACTCTAAAATTAAAGCCGAACTTGAACAACAAGCAACCACTTTAAGGGCCAGATTGAAGCAGTTTGAGTCACATCATTCCAAATCATTCACTCAAGTACAAGAAAAGGACGAAGAGATTAAAAGACTACAATCAAAAATCGTTCATTTTGAAGAATTATCAAACAATTGGAAGACCACAGCACAAGAACAATCGGATCAGTTTCAAAAGCACTTGGAAAATTTCAAGACCACAAATAGCCAGCTATCAGAAGAAAATGAGCGATTGAAGAGTAGGCCAACACAAAGTGACGATGAAACAGCAAAGCTCAGACAACAAATCAAGAAGTTGGAGTTGGAGTCCAAAATGAAAGCAAGAGGTGTTCCTTCATCGAAGTCCCAACTCAACAGTGAGTTTATATCCCTTCAAGAGAGCTACGATAATTTGAAGACAAGCCACGACGTGTTAAGAGATGACAGACATTCTCTTGAACAACACGCAAATAAAACAAGTCAAGAGCTGTCTTCGTTACAAGAAAAATACAAGTCCCTCCTAAACGAAAGCACAGAGATCAAGAATAAGCTTGCAGATTGTGAACGTCTGTTGAAGAGCACAACTGATGACCGTGACCAACTATTAACCAAGAATGAAGACCTTACAAAACAAAGCATCCAACTTGAAGCAAACCTTAAGGAATCAACAAGGAATCACGCAACGGAAAGAAGCAATGAAAAGTTACAACTAGAGCAGTTGAATTCAAGATACTCCCAACTTACAGCAGACACAGTAGAGTTGGAACGTTTGGTGAATGCTTCAAAGATGCTTTTGGGATCAGAGCATGTTAAGAACGGGATTGCAGTACAGAACACTGTCGCACAGAAACTTTGCCTTATAAGCGAAAAGGTCATTAACAGCAACAAGTCATGGATAGAGGCCCTTGAAAGCGCCAAAACAGACATTCGCCTGTACTACAACATGAGCAGCACATTATTCGATAAATTGAACAAGACTACATTACAAAATGAACAATTATCGCATGACTTTAAAGAACTTTCTCAACGGTATCAATCCAAGGAACAGCAAGTAGAGTGTTTGGAAAGAGAGTCGATGATAAGAAATGAAGAGTTGAAACAAACAATTCTACAGCTTCAGACCATACAGATGGAGATGGATCAAATGGAACAATTATACATTGATCAATCAGAGTACCTGGTAGATGCTGAAATCCATTCGTTCGTCACCAATACATTTAATAACATTTATTCCGCAAGTACGCTCTCCCAACACGAACAAATTCATTCGCTTCAATCGAAAATCAATCACTTGGGATTATTATACGAGGCTTCGGAAATGGAGGCCTATGAATCCAGCGAATTGTTGAAACAAAAGGAATCACAAATCAATCACTTGCAACAACATGGATTGGAATTGAAAGATGAGTTAACATACCAAGAATCACGTTTGAAGGAATTACAAGAATTTTCTCTCCTAGAGAAAAGATTATACGAATCATGTGAATTAACTCTTAATGAAGAATTGAAAAAATCAAAACAAGAATTGATGGAAGTCAAGAATCAATTCGAACAAGCACAAATCAAAATGAACGCCATCTATAACGACAAGTGTGAATTGGAGGAGATTTGTGTCAACTTGGAATCACAAATGATACATTTAAAGCAAGATTTGAAACAAACAGGAGCTGAATGTTTCAACATGACACAATCCAATCAACAATTACAAACCAAAGTGGCACAATTAGAAAATCACATACTTGATGCCAATCAACACATTGAACATTTACAACAAGAGACACAACAAAAAAGCAACGCTTGTTCATCGCTGGAACAACAAGTCAAGAATCAAGAATTACAAATTACCAATCTACAATCACAATCTCTCGTCAAGGATTCAGAGATTTCCACAACCACCAGGGAATTACAAAACAAATCAGACCGATTGGAGGAACAATCCATCATGATCAGGGATTGTAAATTACGCATTTCTGATTTGGAGACCGTACTAGAATCACAAGAAGAAACCAACACACGCCTCACCACACAAATACAAGAACAATCAAGAACACACGAAAGAGAAGTGAATAGGTACGAACAATCAAGAATTTCGATCCAATCAGAATTAGATGCTCGGATTCGATTATTAGGTCAGTATCAAACAGAAATGGCATCGCTCAAAAAGAACATGGAACAACGTGAGATGGAGCGTCAACAATTACAATCCACCAATCAATCCAAAGAAGCTGAACTGATCGATTCACAAATCAAAATACAACAATTGACCAATAATTTGAATCAATTATCGAATCGGAATCAATTGTTGGAATCTGAAAAGAATCAATCCGATCAGAATGTTCATGAATTGAATCAATTGGTAGAATCGATGAAATTAGAATTACGTGGTGCATCGAATGACTTGTCACTGTCGCGTAGTCTGTACGAAGAGACTGCCAAAGAACTCACTTATATGCAGATCAGAGAGCGACAGGTATTTACCAAATTCCAACACAAGCACACTGAATTTGTTGCCATGATTGATAAGCACAAAACAGAAGTGTTGCAGCAGAATTTGATCATTGGTAAATTAAATTTCCAAAATGAATTGTTGCAGTGTCAAGTAGAAGTGTTGTGTGCCGAGAAGAAGAAGGTATCTGGAATGAGCGAAGCTGAGCTCAAAGTGATTGCTAATGCAGATGGCATGTCTGCGGAATTACATTCGCTAAAGAATCAATACGAGCTGATGGTTGCCGAGAGACAAAATTATGCAAAGACTCAACATGTGTTGCTGTCGCAGTCGAGAGACCGAATTAAAAAATTGAAAAATAATCTACGTGATTCTGAAACGGAAGTGAAATTCTTAGAGGGTATCATTGATCGTGTTCGGGATAGTTTGTTGCAACATGGGGATTTGAGTAGCGATCTAAAGAGGATACGAGACGAATTGTGTACGATGAGTGGAAATGTAGAAAATAATGAGAGTAACGATCATGTGTAATTTATATAAAAACATTAGTATTAATTATTGTTGTTGTTTTGTGGTGTGTGAACGAATCAATGTCCGACATGGGGTGAGGGATAAATAATTATGTTGTTGTCAACTTCAAATTCCATTTCATAAACCGTCAACGTGGAGTGATGGTAAAGCAGAAGATCATCAAAAAGAGGGTTGCTTTGCATCGTGTGGAAGATCAGTTATTATGTAGGAATAGATTACGTTTGCGTTCAGCACACATGTCGGTGGCCAAACCATTGATTGATCCAATACAACAAAAAATTCAAGCCGAAGAAGGTACAAACATTTTGATATGCATGTTCATAACACGTTTAGCTAAAAGTGCGATCAATTGTCGTCTTCAATCACAAAAACTAAATGCACACGAAAAGGATTATTTTCCAGAGTCTTATCGGACGCGCTTTGTGGAGGAATACATTCGTATCAGAAATCATATACTACACAAGTGGTGCCTAAGGCCAACACAATTACTTTTAAAACACGAAGTCTACGAAACAGTAGCATCCAATTCAAGAGCTTTTGTGGATGAGATTTTCGATTACTTGAACCGCTTTGGTCACATTAACTTTGGCATCATTCCTTCCGCCTCCCCAACCACATCAATATCCTCTGTATCAAAGGAATTCAACAACATGGACATTAAAAAAAAGAAGGTTGTGATTATTGGGGCAGGTGCAGCAGGATTGATGGCCGCACGTCAATTACGTTCGTTTGGACATTATGAAGTCATCATCCTTGAGGCTAGAAACCGCATAGGCGGTCGCATCTATACAGATTGGGAGACAGCAGGAGCGGCCGTTGATTTGGGTGCTAGTATAGTGACTGGTACTGACGCCAACCCAGTAAAGATTATCTGCCAACAATCAGGTCTCAACATGTACAAAATAGGAAAGGAGGGTTTCATCTATGACCACTGCGGAACGCAACTAGATCAAGATATTGACCAAGACATGGAAGTTAAGTTTAATCAATTATTGGACGCCGCTTGTGCGCTCAAAAAGAATAAAGAATTGGAAAATGTGGACACCATGTCGTTGGGAAAGACTTTTATACAACTCATGGACAAGTATTTGGAAAAGATTGAAGACGAGACGCTCAGGGACAAACAAAGGCGCGTGCTCATGTGGCACGTTGCCAATTTGGAGTATGGTTGTGGGAGCGATCTCGATCCAGTAAGCTTGGCTCACTGGGACCAAGATGACGAATTCGAATTACCAGGAGAACATTGCTTCATGAGAGAGGGATATACTTCGGTCGTGAATGCAATCTCAGAGGACTTGGACATTCGGCTGTGTGAAATCGTAAAAGAAATCGAAAGAACCGAACAAGGATGTAAAATAATTACCACCACAAATATCGATACAAGGTCCATCAATCCCATCGTCAATACACATCAACACAACTCGGAAGAATCTACATCCACACAATCAGAAATCGACAATAGTTACGCGGCCGATGCCGTCCTCGTCACAGTGCCACTGGGCATACTTCAAAGAGGCAACATTAAATTCACACCGGAACTTCCTGATTGGAAAAATGATTGCATCAACAAACTTGGATTTGGTCTTTTAAACAAGGTGGTGTTGACCTTTTCGCATGTATTCTGGGATAGCAAATTAGATTACTTTGGCAGCATCAATCATCATCCGGACGAACGGGGCGATTGTTATTTATTCTGGAATCTATACCCATGTATTGCAGAGCCAGTACTAGTAGCATTGGTTGCTGGTCGTAGTGCATTCGACATGGAGAAGAGATCGCTTGATGATGTATTGGAGAGAACCATGAATCGTTTACGCAAGGTATTTGGTGCCAATAGCGTGCCTGATCCAGTCAAACACTTGAAGACTAATTGGCACAGCGATCCCTACTCAACGGGTAGTTATTCATATATAGGAGCAGGCGGCACTGGTGATGATTATGATTCGCTAGCACGCAACGTGGATAATCTCTTCTTTGCAGGAGAAGCTACTTGTAGACAACACCCTGCCACTGTGTTGGGCGCCATATTGAGTGGCATAAGAGAAGCAGGTCACATTGACATGTGTCTCAATCCAAAAACAAAACCCTTCTTTGAACCTGATATGGTACCTGTTCAATTAGATGCATTCGCCAACGAAATTCAAAGCAAGAAGAGGAAATTGGATGAATTGGATCAAACTCATGTGACTGCCACTCTGGACGAAGATGATGACGACAATACATCCGGTGTCATCAAAATCAAAAAGAAACAACAACCATCGGTCATCACTCCTGACGATATTAAAATCAAAACAGCAATGGATCATAATGCAAGCGCTGGATATCACAATACATCCAATTATGTTATTGATTTTAAAAAATCACCACCCAATCGTATATCGAATCAACAACAATCATCGCCACATGGTTATGCACCTCATCGATCGTTACATAGAATACCACCACCCACTCAACGAATTCAAAACTTGCCAATGCCTCCACAAATTCCTTCGTTCTATAACGATCAACAACAACATCATAGACAACCCATTCAGAATATTTACTTGAGTAACGAAGGTAATCATCATCATCACCACAATACACAATCACCATATACATATAATAATTATTCACCCATGATGATGATGACCACTACCACCACCACAATGTACAACAACAACCAAATCAATCCATACAGCCAAGCACCCATGCCATCACCTAATTACCCGACGCCCTCCACTCAATACTTTTTGAATCGATATGCTCCACAAGACAAGAAACAAGATTATGCATACACATTGCCACCTAATGCCACCACTTATCCCACACAATATCAAATACCCCACGTGATGAACTATCGAAATCATCCACCACATCCACCATCGAAGAATACCCAATTATTACAACAACGTCCCTTGATGAAGAAACCATTGTTACCACCACACAAACCACAATTTGCTCCAAGAGAGACCATATCGTTATTGACTCCATCGCCCCAAAGAACATCACCCGAACATGACACTAATGATTATTTTAATCAAGATGTGATGGACGATGAGGATGTGGTGGAGATTTATCCAGTGAGTCCCAATATGAGCGCTAGTGGAGGATCGCCTTCTACTTCTGTTGCTACGGATGGTACGGCAGAGGAGGTGCAGAGTGAAGTGACGAATCCGAGCAGGGGTGTTGCCAAGAAGGAAATTGCGAACATTGTTTGTAAGCAATTAACTGCTTATTTGAGTAGAAAGGATATCGTGGATGTTGATTCTTACAAGTACATGGCCAAGAAGATTACAAAAATATTATTGGAGAAGGAAGGAAGGAGATGTCATTATAATTATGTGATTGATGAAGGTGTTAAGAAAAAGTGCAAGATATTCGTGAAGGAGCACATGAAGACTGTGAAGAAACCTTTTAAATGTAAAAAATAAATTATGATTTTGTTGTAAATAAAACCCACAATAAAGACACGCGGTGATCGAAATGTAATTAATTAAATATGGTTGAGTGTTGGAGGTGATGATGACCACACGACAGTCTTCCGACCCTTCTGAGGAAACTCTTACTATCCAGTTCACAACTAAACAAATTCTGATACCTTTTTTACACTCAAACACTCAAAAACAGTTTGATGTTATCGAGACAGGCTTCCCTGTTGACACGCACCAAGTTCAACAAAATACTTTTCGCAAACAAGAGGTCTTATACGGTGCCTCAAAACAACAACCATAAAGAACAAGAGGACTCTGATGCTAAAATCAAATTGGAGGAAGGAGATCAATCAAAACAAACAGACCAAAAAGAAACTGTGTCCATGCCAGAAACGATGAGCATTGATGGAGTCGAGTACTTGAAGAAAACAAATGAAAGCGGACGAAGCGAACTTTTGCTTGACAAACAAGGAAGACCAATTAATTTGTTCACATTCTTAACGAACAATGTGGCTACACGTGGTGACCCTTCCCTTAAACTTGATGAAAGAGACCCTGAGGAGGTGGCGAGACTATTGGAACTTGGGAGGAAGAATGCTAAAAAGGCATTACTGATAGCGACGTCAATTAATCTCGGGTTAGCTCTCTGCATCTTTTTGTTGGTGAGGTTTGGATTTGGGATAGACACGATGGACAAGTTCCACGCAGCATTAAGAAGCATCAAAGGCAGTCCTGAACCAGAACCAAGGGACGAAGACGAGTCAAAAAGACCATACCTCTTTTCAAACCTATTTGAACGTACTCCCGAACCAGAGCAAAGAAAAGAACAAGAACAAGAGGCAATTGATTTTAGTAAAAATTAAAACATCATATCTTTTATACAATTAACAGCACCCTTTACCTGGCTTTTCGGCTCTAGTATCACCAACCTTTGGAATGATAATATTGTCAATTTCATTTTTATCAGTAATTGGTCGGTCCTTTGGCAACTTGCGGGCGATGGCTACGAAAATCTCGTTAACATTTTGTGCAGTTTTAGCAGAAGTCTCTAAAAACAAAATTCCATTGTCTTCAGCGTAAGCGCTTGCTTCGGAAAAGTCAACTTTTCTCTTATCGCTCAAGTCAGACTTGTTGCCTGCAAGAGCAATTACAATGTTCGTGTTTCCTTGTCTTTGTAATTCTTTGACCCACTGCTTCGCTCTCAAAAAGGAGTCATAATTAGTAATGTCATAAACCACAATGGCAGCCGCTGCACCTCTATAGTACATGGGGGCTAGTGATTTGTATCTTTCCTAAGACAATTATTTAAAATAGTTAATTAGTAACGTTACTTGTCCTGCAGTATCCCATATTTCGAATTTAATAACAGCGTCACCCAATGGAACGGTTTGAGTTAAGAAGGCGGCTATGTGAGGTGTTAAATAGATGAAGAGACTAAGGAAACATACCTCCAATAGTACTTTCTTGGTACTCAAAAAACTGTCCTCTAACGAACCTCAACACCAAACTACTTTTACCGACTGCACTTTCTCCGAGAAGTACAAGTTTGAATGATACTGGTTTTGCACTTGGGTTTATATCGTTCATATTCTAAGGTTCTAAAAGCAAGACGTGAACGTGGGGATAAAAATGGTTCTTGATTTCTAGTTGACTAATATTACAAGGTCGAATGTTGTCTGTTGGGATTATTTACAACATGAATTCGACAGTGTAGATTATTCCGTTTTTTGTTTCTTCCTATATTTTGAAAGGTGTTGATGCTGTTTAGGTGCCTAGACGAGACTGTTCATATTAATTGTATTAGAACTTTGAAACTTTTGTTGTCTTGTAAGAGCCGAGTGTTGTAATTCGCAAGTAAATTCAACAAAATTGAAGAATTCCCCTTCATTCCACCTAGGGGTTGCACATTGTTTAATAGGTATGTGCATGCATAAAAGCACCAGAAATAACAGGGCATCATGCGTAGATAGATCAAAGGGTAAATGTCACAAAAAAATAGTGAAAAAGGGAAGAAAACCAACTTCCATGTAATCGACCTTCAATGGGCACATCAGCTAGTTCCGTACGTAATCCAATAATTATTATCCTTAATTCTTTATTCGAGTGAGTTTCGAGAGAATGACATTGATGTGGAGGTGAGGGTCACGTCTAGAAAGATAAAAAATCAAACAGTATCTCCTCCTGACATATTATTTAGGACCCATCATTATGAGGTAAGTTTTAAATCATACCTTTGAATTCACAAGTATACAGTTTGAACTGCGACCAAACGCAAAATTTCTGTCTCTGCACGAAAGGGGTAGATATGTGGTTGAGTTGAAACTATTAAAAAACTCATCTCATCTCAAAAGGAGGTTGTTTTATGGTATGTGCATGGACATGAGCACAATGATTTGACTAATTATAGATGAAAATGGATTACAAACGGGTGAAAGCGTAGATTCGCCAGACTCACCCGTCACACCCTCTTCGTCAACGCCTTTACACTCACAAACAAATCCTGAAGGCTTCTGTCTTCGATTCCCCACTCAGAAACGCCAGTCAAAATAACGAAGTGATGTTAAGCCCCTCTCCAGTTAATGTACACCAAGTCAGTCTGCCTCCTGGAGGATCCATGATCAGACAGCCACCACCAAGCAGTTCAGCATTTCCGATCATCCCTAAAGCCATCAAATCATACCAACAACTACAGCAAACCAAGCCAGTAGCAGCACCCACAATGAACGAGAAGCGGACGCCCCCTCCCTCTAACATTGGAGTGATACAACCCACCCCCACGCAGTCAGTATTTACACTACCAAGTAACACTTCAGCGCCCATAAGGCCCATTCCCATCACACCAAAACTTCAGTCTTCACCCATCAAGGCATCCAACACACCAGGCAGACCTTCAAGCGCCTCATCAACACAATCAGGTATACCTACATCAGCACCAATCATGTCGGCCACAAACTACGTTCCTCCTTTTAACGACATTTTGAACTCAAGTGATCAAGATGTCTTCATTCTACGGAATAAGGATCACACGATTGAATTTAGAGAGTTTACAGAATCTCAGATGCCCGTGGTTACTTATTCATTTACAGAGGACTCGATAAACAATTTATGGAGCTTAAATTTAATATGGCCTGTAGATCGAAGGCAGCTGAGCTGGAGAGGAAGATTTATATTCTACGTTAGAATATTTAAAAGAGTAAATCATGACACATACACTCACATGATGAGCAAAATCTCATCTCCGTTTTGCATCTTTTCTAAACCTGATGTATATCTAAAAAAGATTAGAAAAGAAGAAACAACAGGACCAAGAAGAAGAGGTCCCAACATGCATTCGTCCCCTAAGAGCGAAGAAGACGAAAGCACCAACACACAGGACACACAAACTAGCAGTCAAGGAAGTCAACCTAGTCAAACTCAAACCATCGTAAGCAGCACTAATGGTCCATCCATGGCCCTACAACAAATAATGTCAATGCAACAAATCATACAACCAATCATGCAATACATGCCGCATCCCACAGCCAATACCAACAATCTACCTAATGTAATTATACCTAATGTGCAACCGCCGATTGTGGGTCAACATTCGATTGTTGATTTGAGCGCATCTTCAGATCAAACATCAAATAAAAGAAAGAGGTCGGAGAGTGAAGAAGCAGAGGAACGGGAGAGAACCAATAAAAGGAAGAACAATTCGCGATCGTTGTCAGAAAATGAAGCACACAACGGTGCGGCAACGAATTTGTTATTGTTTACGTCTGGTTTTTATAAGAACGGGGAGACGGGGGATGTCAAATCTGAATGTACTGAATAAAAATATTTTTGTAAGCTTTTGTTTGGTTGAGTAGATAATGGATGAACATGAGCAAGGTGGTGAGGGTGTACAGCCAGAGCAATCCAGTGACAATACCAACCAGGATAATACAACACAAAATAATGATCCCTCCCAGGACATTGATCAACTTCGAGAGGAGAGGGAGAGGCGGTATGTTCCCAACCCCATTGTAACGTTCTACAAAAATGAGGAGAGCGCATACATTTTTATTTATGAAATGTATTTTAATTTACATGATGCAGCAGATAGGTAAACATACTTTTGTTGCTCTTTACTTTAACAGAGTTAGGTTCCCCAAAAGAATTTTAAAATCAGGTTTCATTAATCTCATTTCGTTGTTTTTCTTCTACCTCCAAATACTATCTCTGATACTCCTGCCGTCTATGATGTGGACCAAATGTACGTATAATTTACAATTATAAAACAATTTAACCTTGCCGATAGCTGCAAGAAGAATATATAGCGTTATATCCGTGTTTCGAAACCTACATCTTCAGCCTCTAATCAACAGCCTCGCCATACCGTACACAACACAACCAAACAGTTTGAGCGATAATTTTGAAACGTTGCAAGTGTTTTCCGACAATGCATCACTTTGTCACTTTTTGAACTTTTATTTACCATTTTTGGCATCATGCGCAATTACGCTCACCTCAACATTTTTAATATATATAACCTATCGATTCAAGTAACAAACATACATTTCTCAACTTCTCACATCAACTAGAACCAGACGGAGAGGTTTCTTCATGTACATATATCATCTCCACTCACAAATACTTCCTGCCTTGTTCATTCCAACAATATCTGGTTTTCTAAACACCACCACTTGCTATAATGCCGGGATCCATTCATTTGAGACGCTACCAGAGTCATGTTTTTCGTTCCCTAACGTATTCCTACCACTCATTTCATTCATCATGTTGGCTCCATTCCTTGTATCATTTGCAATCATTACCAACACGTGTTTCGAATGGAGAATGGACGTTGGGAATGTTTGTGCTAGGCCTCACTCGCGTTTCGATGCATCAGTATACGTTGTAGCTGGATTGATGACTGCCGTCACAACCTATTTTGAATTCGTACCCGTAAGTCGCTGCTCTTCAACAACACTGACCACCTCTCAGATCGTGTCACAATTTTTCAACTTTGCATCACTTCTGCTCATCATCGTACTTCACGTCTACTTTATGACGTTCTACAAGACGCTAACCAACGCAGTAAGTACACGATTCAAAACCTCTTCTAATCATTGTTCAGCTCACCAGCATCATGCTGTTCGTTTGTTTGTTCGCAAGCATGGTCTCCATCATGATTGCAACATTCATGCTCTTTTTCGAATCAGCAAACTACTTTGACTCCGAGTTCCCAAACTCTGTGGTACTGTCGTGTTCGTTACTTTCATTAGGATTAGGATATGGCATCACTGCTCTACGCCTGTACGTCATCAACGTTCTAGTCACCGACCCAAGACCTCTCATGTTCTTTCAACGATTGAATCCAAATGACGTCGTGGTGCCGCGTGGAGAATTTGAAGTGGAGATGGCGGATCGCACAGTCGATTGGGTAGCAGGCTTCCACGCCAGCCTCACCACACAAGACGACGCGCCGAGCAGAGAGCAAGGAGAGCAACACGTCAGAATACAATTACACGAAATGAGATCCATCGACCGCGTGGACGAAATGTACAAGAATGCCATCGACCACATTCACAGCACTAGCGTGTTTGTATTCTTGAGTTATGCTACGTTTTTGATTCACGTGGCCAGACAGAGGGGAAGGGCTCTGCATTTGTTGGAGACGATCGAACATCATTATAGCATCCTGTGGATGGACTTTAGAATGCATTTTTATGTTCGCAGAAAGTATTGGTTGGAGGTGGTGTTTCCAGAGATGGATCGTTTGGAGGATGATAGGAGACAGAGGAGACAGGAACAACAACAACAACAAGCCGATGATTTTGTAAATTAAATATAAATTTTAATATTGCCTTGCTCTTATTACTCTCATGGCTGATGATTGTTGTGACGTTCCTAATAACTTTTCTATTTTATCTATTTGTGTGGTGGTTGTGTTGACGGTTGGATCGGGTTTGATGCAATCCCTCTTTTGGGCTACGTAGAATGTATCGTCCACCTTGTCCACGGTAATGTCTATTTTGATGGATCCCTCAGATTTGATGTAGTCATAAAGTAATGAAAGGCATTTTTGGTTGAATTTGTTGTTGAGTATTCTAATCTTTTTCAACGAGGTATTGTAGTGAGAAAGAGATTTTGCAATCTCAAATAGACTATCGTCTCCAATGTTGTTGCTCATGATGTTTAAACTTTTCAATGTTTTGTTCGTTCGAAGAGCAAGTGCCAGCTCTGCTCCTCCAACATTGTCGATGCGATTGGAGTTCAAGTTTAAAACTTTTAAAGTACACTTCTTGGTTGTCAAGTATTTCGCCAAAGCTACACCACCATCAATGGCGATTGAGTTGCTGACTGGTTAATTACAATAAAATATTAATTATTTACCTAGCTAGAACTAGTTTCGTCAATGTTGAATTGTGCATGAGAGCTTCAGTTAAGATGGTAATACCTTCATCGCGAATACCATGGTTGCTAATATCTAACGTCACTAAGCACTTGTTGATTCTCAACATCTCATTGAGGTGCACAGTTGTCTCTTCTCTTAAGCTATGAAGGAGTGGCTTGGCAATCCTTAGGACCTGAAGAGATGGATGATTTCTAGCAACAACTGCAAGCGCTACTATTGAGGACGTTTTGAGTTCAGTTGAATTTATATTCAAGACTCTCAAATTTGTGTTCTCCTGAAGAGATTGGGCGATAACTAGACCTCCTTTGTCTTCAATTGCATTCTCGCTCAGATCCAGTGATAGTAGTGACCTGTTTTCTGTTAAAGCATTAGCAATTGATTTTGCTCCCTGATCTGTGATGTTGTTTGATCTTAGTGAAAGGTGTCTTAATGCTTTGTTTACTTTTAGCATTCTTGAAACTGCTTCTGCACCATGGTTGCCAATGTTATTATAAGACAAATCGAGAGATGTCATCTGAAAGTCTTTTTCCAGCACCTCGCAAAGAGGAAAGAGTTCAATGTCTCCTATTCTGTCGTTGAATTGCGCCACGCAATTGCCATTGAGTATTAAATGTTGGGTGACTTCATCTAAATTTGCTAGCTCTGTTAAATCTGACACAAGTCGCTTCTTTGGACGCACGGAATAATCATCACACTTCTCCTCATAATTTTTCAGAAATGACTTCATGTCAAGATAAACAAACCGCCAAAATATAACAAAGTGCTTTGTAAAGAAACAAAATTTGTAATAAAATTTAATTGAGACTAAATTCGTCATCGTCACTTTCTTCTGGACCTCTTGGTGTTAGTGGCTCATGAACGTCTCCCTTTTTTGATTGACACGTCAAGTATTGCCAAAACTTCTTTACCCAACTGCTTCCGTCAGCAGGGTTGAATGCGTACAGAACACAGTTAAGAAAACCTTGTGTATTGCTCAACACATGAAGCAGGACCAGAGCGAAAAGCGGTTTATTCGTTACTACCTACAATTGTTAATCAATCATTTCAGCGTCAAATTACCTGATGAATTCTATTCACGGTGGGGAATACCCATACAAGCAAGAAAATTAATGGATAGCCGGAAAGTTTTGTTAATATTTTCATTTCGCGACGAATGGCCTCTGGTTCAGAAGTTAACGACCGAAGTTGATGCCTCCTGTAAAACATGAATGCCATTAAAGTTGTATAAAAAACTGCCACCAATAGAATAATAAACCACAGAGGTCCGTAGAAGGCTGCCCAAAACCAAATTCTACCTTTTTCCTTGCTACTGTCTATCCAACACCAAAATCCGGATCTACCATATGAATCGCCAATTAATGGCAAACAGGTAAAGAGGACGGATAAACTCCAAACAAATAAATGGAACACAAATTCTATCAGTACCGTTACCTTTACAGCAAAGACAACTGTCATTAGAAGAAATGTAGCAATGCACAAAGTCCACAGTAACACAGACCAGTCAAAAAATTGTGTTTGAATTGCTTGTAGAGAACAAAGAAAGTCCACATCATTGTTCAACGTCGTCCGGAGCGAGTAAAGTTCAGCGATGGCACTCATCATGCTGCATATTTGTAGGTAAGTAAGAAATCGTATCGCCATGTTATTAAGTAGACCTTTACGTAAACTCTGTACAAAAATGTATGTCAAAAAAATAAACGAGGATATTGTCGTCAGCGAGGCTGTTGTTATTTTCACGCCCAATATTATTTTTGTCTCATACTCAGTGAAGTTCATCTACGTTGTAGTGTCTGTTGCATCAAAATAGAGTTGTTTCAAAACTCCGTCCGCCGAAGTTGTTAAGCGAAACATTAAACGATAAAATACTTACAATATTTTCAGTTAACCATGCATTAGGATGAATACAACTAGCTTACAACTTGATCAAATTTTAGTTATTTATTTATAATTTTATATATTTAATTTATGGTCTCATTAACAGGAGGATCACAAAGAAAGCCCAGCACCCACCAGAAACTTGCAAAGTCCCAACATGTGCGATAGATGAGGGAGGCGCTTTTGAATTGTGGGCATTACTGCATCCAGGAGGTGATTTCTAAATGCCAAAAATTTCCTATATACATGGGTAGAAGAAAAAAGCCACCACCAACACAGGCGCCATCATCTCCTTCACCACCATTCCGCCACCATCACGGGTGGGTAATAAATTGTAAATTATGTACAACTAGATGTGTTTGTTTTCTTGGTTTAAATTCTTTTCTTTAACACTTCAGTGGACCTATGAGTTGTTTGGGGACGAAAACTTTGGTTTATAGTAACTATGGAATGTAAGTTACTAGCAGTGAGTTGTATTCCCTCTTTACCTGCTTCTTTCTGTTATCACATTCGATTCTCTAAGCTGTCTATCACCAGATTTCTTAGTTTGGGCGGCCTGACTTGATCCATCGGTATTAAACGGTAACTCAGCAGGTAATAGACTTTGTTAAGGTCTTTATGAATTCTTATACCGTTGAAGAAAATGTATTCAATATTTCATCATAGTATTTTATATTTCAGATTTTATCAAGTATTTATATTTGGTCCTCCTCACTATCCAGTTCAGCGTCGGATCAACCTGCACAAATAGATTACAAAAACTTCGAAAGAACAGATGGGAGCAACTGTGAAGATAAAAATCATAGCAGCAAGGAATCTCCCTGTTATGGACCGTGCTAGTGGTCTCACGGATGCATATGTGGTGATTGCGTTCGGACCAAAAATAGAGAACAGGACCACTGTTTGCAAAAAAACATTAAATCCTACATGGGATCAAGATTTTCGTTTAGAAGTGCCGAATGTATCCTACATACAGGACAACATTATAGAGCTAAAAGTTTGGGATTATGACATTGTTAGTGCAGGTAAATACAGTAATACTTTTCAAAGTAACCGTACAAAGACGATGTTATAGGAAGCGTATTCATCGATGCCAACTTACTGACTGGTAGCGGAAAGAACGTAATGTCAGGTAGGGTGACACATGACGAAATGAACATTTTTAACAACACAAGGTTGGTTTCCGATTCATGACTCGCTAAGGGGATTGTGTGGGGAAATAAATGTCACAATCAAGGTGTCCACATTACAAAACGTGAACAAGTTCAAAGATTCCTCTCCGGGCATACAATTCTTCTCCACGCCGATGCACTTTTCCTCTCTCCAACAAGACGCACATTGTGACACCGACCTACAAGTGCTAGGTATGGTCGAGGAGTTGCTCATTGACGATGACCCAGAGCATGACTGGAGGGACAGAATAAGATCGTCGAGATCATCAAACGAACAAAGACAATTACTTTTATATAAACTATCCGGTAGGATAAGAAGATTGATAGGAAAGAAGGTCCAGGAAGCAGTCTCCATCGCCCACACCAATCAAGCACCAAACATGAATCCCATCAACATCACAGGCACCACCAATCACACGCACAGCAACAACACCTTCTCACAAAGCGCTCACCACTTGTATCGTCACAACAAACAAAGATCAGAAGATCAAGTCATCCAAAGAGTCGTGGTGGGCTACTCCGAACATTTCGATCTAGAAGACGACAACATTATTGTGAGAGGATTGGGCACGCAGTGTAGAATTGTACGCAAGAAGGTCCAGAGGGAAAACCTTCACCACCTGTCAACAAGTCGCGAAGTGGAAACACAAGCACTACCAGACGATCCGTTGAATCCATCGCCCATGGGTTCGCCCATACGATCTCCGCTCAAGCTCACGTCGCCAGACGTCATCCATCCCATGTCATCCATATTCCAAATCACCGCCAACAGCAACAGCATCGCCGCCGCTCAACAGGATTTATCGAATCCACCCACCACAGAACCCGCTTCACCGCCGTCATCCATCGACGTCACCATATGCACCATGCGTGCGTTCCCAACCAACAAGATCAAACACATTGCAGGCGTGGTCCAGGCAAGAGCGATCAAAGTATTGAGCGATAAACCATTGGAAGAATTGGGAATCGAAAGAGACGAGTGGTGGCAAGAAGTGAGACAAGAAATACGTCAAAATGCAAAACTATTATCGTGCACCCACGTGATTGGATACACCGAGAAGACTTACGTTCAACCCAAGGGCAACGCATGCATACTGAGCGCAGAAGGAACGGCAGCCATATTACATTCGGAATCATCGCCGCCCACATCGTCGTCGTCGTCATCGTCATCATCGCAGATTGAATCGTGTTGCTGCAGCATGTTCCACGTGCCATCCACGTCGTCGCCGTTCGTATCCAAGAGGTCGTGTTTGAATTGCAAATCATCAATCAGGCGAGTGCCAGAAGTACTGCTCAGCACGTGCGAACCACCGCCCCACTTGTGCGCGAGGGGTGATTTTCGATACATTGAAGCCAGGGTGTGCAGGCCGAAGAAGAGGAAGACCGGAGAGAGCAATGGAAAAACAATATCGAACACGTTACCGTTCGCTGAGCACGATCTACACAAACAATTGTTGTACAAGATGAGATTGTGCGGGGTGAATTCAATGTTCAATCTCACCTACAATGTGGCAGTCAGCGATTCTTACATTTTGGTGACGGTGCAGGGAACGGGCGTTCACTTGCGAGCATTACCGAAAATACCACCGCTCGAATTCAACACCACCCAATCAGCAAAATCAAAAGTAATGAGGGCGAAGGAACAATTGAAATTGCTGGGTCAACACTATCAACAATTGGAATCCATGCATCAAAGGAGAAGCATTCAAGATTGTGATACCCATAGTCATGATTTGGATTCGTTGGATGAATTGAACGATGCACCTGGCGATTTGAATTCAGAATCATCGCCGCCACCACCACCACAACATGACGATCAACAACAACAATCGCTCAGCAATAGCTTGAAAAAGAATAGTTATGATTCGCATCGTCATCAACAACATTTCCAACAACAAGAATCAAATCAATTCGAATCATGCACCATCGAGAATATTGGATTGTTGGTGGAGGTTGATGACGAGACGGATCAAGACAACATGATGGCGCTGATCGATCCGCTGCTACCATCCACCATCATGATGAGTAATTTCAGAAGGGTTGATTTTATAGAATCTGCCAACCTACGCACCACTCAATCGCAGAATTTACTGATTCAAAAGAGATATTCATTGTTGAACAGAGCGTTTCATCAAGACGACCCCACCATGGTGTTACAGCCCACCATGATGGTGCACGCCATGAGCGATCTCAACATTGGATTGCAAGAATATCTAAGCAACATGTATCATGACTTGTATACCACGTTGGCATTCAAATTACAATTAATGTCGCAATCATCCGCTACCAGCCTCGCCGCCCATCACCACCACCAGCGTGCATGCATAAGGGTGTGCGGCATCAGCACCGATGTTAGCTTTGTGAATGATTATGAAGTATTGTTGAGCTTACAGGCTATGGCATGGGTGGATCATTCGAATGACGATTCGAACGACGTGAATCGATTGCCCGATGTGCCAGAGTTGCTGCCCATCACCGCATTCATGCCCGGCGAACAGGTCACCGTGATGACTCAACAACCAGCGCACACCAAATTAAGCAGCGCTCATGCCAGCGATGATGATTTGTTCGTGATGGAGTCATCGTCACGTGCGCCACCAATCATACCGCCCATCCATGCCAGACACGATGATAGCGACAGCGACAGCGATGATGCACGCGATTATAATGATTATGGAGTGGATGGCGATTGGATCGACGAGGAATTCGTCACCATCACTCACCTGTATCACATTCCAGGCACAAGAATCACCAACGTGGTGGGAAAGATTTCGCAGCACTTGATCAGAGAATCAGAGAGCGTGTATGACTTTGGTAGTTTCCAACAAGAGGTGGTGATGGAGAGCAATGCAGTGATACGCGCTCATGCAAAGGCGCTGGGATGTAATGCGCTGTTGAACCATCGCATCACCTATCACAAGGTATTGGACAATACTGCCTATCGCAGACAAGCTTACACGTTGCTCACCGTGAGCGGCGATGCAGCAAGAGTTGATTTTACGCAGGATCAAGAATTATTGGTCGATTAACGCTCTTTATTTACGTGCACGTGACAGTGCTACCTTTGTTAACTGCTTCATCATGATGCGTGATGCTCTGTGCCATGTCCAATAGGATTGTACGAATCGATGTGCGATTAGCGCCTTGAATTGCGCTTGTTGTTGATTGTTGTACACGTGCTTCATCAGTGCGCTCAAATCGCTAGCGCTGGGTTCGCTCCACATGGGATCGCCATCCAATGAATACTGGAACACTGTTCTCTTTCCGCACGGCGGTTGATCGCACACCGTCTCGACGCTCTTCAACAGGTAACTATTGTCGTGGTTGGAGTATTCCTTGGATGGACCATAATCAGTCACGATCACTGGTATCTGTGCAGCCATGGCCTCCAACAGCGTCAATCCAAATCCTTCGCTTCGATACGGCATCACGTAACAATGCACGTGATTGTACATGTCGCGCACTTGTTGCACGGTCAACATATCATTGTGGAGAATCACGTGTGGATTGGATGCATCGTTGATGATTCTCTTGATGTTGGACAGGTAATAGTTTTCATAGTTGCCGTGAATGATGAGCGTGACTTGGTCCTGTGGAGAGAATGATTTCAAATAGGCGCTCAATAGAACATCGATGCCCTTACGTGCCAACATGCCGCCGCTAAATAAAAAGCGATACTTTTTAGCAGTGGGGAACATGTCTTTGTGATTTGTTTTGTGATTGAATTGATCGGACCACACGCCGTGGGGTATCACCACAATGTTATCATCGGGCACGCCTGCCTTGGTGTAACAATTCCTTACGTATTGCGATGGTATCCATATCTGAGCGGGTGCATCAATCTCTGACGTGGCGGATGCTGCCCAATCCTTTGGTACGATTCCAAACTCCCATGGCAACGTCATGATCCAAGTGATTCCGCTTCTGGGTGGAGAAATGATGGGCTCCCATCCGCTCTGTACGGCGATCATGTCGTCGTCGTTCGGTGCGCGATCCACCATTCGTGATTGTATTTGTGAGAATCGATCATCTTGATCCGCGCTCAATACGATTCCCTCGTCGTCGCGTGCGGTGATGCTGATGGGTAGTTGGGGCATGCTGTTGATGAGCGATAAGATTAATTCCCTATTCACCGTTGCTACTCCGTGGAATGTGAATTGTGGACCATGCCACCAAATCTTGAGCGATTGATTCCATTGGCACGTGCGTTCGACATGAATGGCACCATGAGCAGCATCGTAAACATTGTTTTCATAATCGATTCCATTCACTCCGTCCTTGATCGTGATGGGCGAATCTGGTTTGGATAACAGACCATACGGATGCACAAGGTTATCGTCCATGGAGATCATGATATCGATCCATGATGGGTGTTGACGATTATCGTGAATGGCAATTTGCACCAGGTATCTCGATCGAATGGTGACCATGGTGCTGGTGCTGTCGTCATGATTGATCGTCGTGTTCACTTGGCATTCGTCACGACATGATGTGATGGGTGAGTTGGATTGAATGTGGAGATGATGGCGATTGTTCCATCGTATGCTCAACTCTACAATGTGGTGATTGGTGATGATGCCGTTGATTTCAATGACTGGGTCGCTTAGAAGATTGTAACATCCAGATGGAGGCATTCTGACCTGATGCGATGCGTCCAGTGCCATGATGTAGCCGTAGTTAACAAATGCTTCGCGTGTTTTTGGAATCGAGTGTGGAAAGGAAGGATTGCACAATAAAGAATTTGGTTTTGAAATAATTTGTTTTGTGAATAATGATTCTAATTGAAATGCCACTCGGCTCCATGATCTAGATGTTTTGAATGATTCGTTGTTGGTTTGCAAATGTTTGTGTTTTGATAGCGAGTTGCCAATCCTTTTTGATAATAGCTTGTGATAGCCTGCAGGTGCAAGCTGTTGATCTTTTTGTAATTGAAACATGACCTCTTGCACATAAGTATTACCATTATCAACAGCAACCACAGGAATATCATGAAATAATACTTGATCAAGGAGGGGATCGATTGCATTCGGATCTATTAGTGGCATGTGGACGTAAATATCAGCTGTGGAGACGAGAATAGATTCTATTTGAGAGTGATGATCTCTCTTTATAAAGGTATCTGGAATGCCCATGACCTGAATTTGATCGGTTAAAGATTGCACACTAACTAGATTACACGCATAAATGTAAAATTCAGTCATGGATGTGTCCACTCTCGAAAAGCTAATAATGTTTCTTATTGCAGGTATCAAATCTAAAGTGTACCTATCGTCGCAGAAATAACTTGTAACTCTAATCTTTCCATTGGGATTTTTAATCTTTTTGCCATCAATGTTACGAACGCCGTTTGGGATGAAGATTAGCTTATCTGGTGGCAAACCGTGCGTGACTTGAAATCTCTCCTTCATCATTTCGGAAGGAAATACGAGGGCTTTGGATTTGCTATGAATTTTTCTAAATGCATGCACACACAAAGAAGAAGGTGTAAAAGAATTGACTATCGTGATGACGTTTGAGTGACCAATCTCGTCCAGTGTTGACAGTAATTTTACAATGTTATGGCCAACTTCGTCATGGTGATAGTGTAGCAAGATTTTATCAGGATAATATGAAGTGTGTGTAATGTATTGGTTTCTTGGTAGTTGTATAATTCCACTTGTAACTAGTAAAGTGTTAGGTGCTGGTAATAATTCAAGTATCGATATCAAATTTTCTTCTTGAGTGCTTCTTAAATTTGATAGTGCATCATGTGGTGCGTGAAAAATAACTAATGTGCTGTTTCGTGATGGGAGATTTATGAACAGCAACCAGTTAACAATTAGAAAAACTACAAAAAAAACAAAAAGATAGTTTCTTGGCCTGTTCAGCTTGAATAGTCCCACCCTTTGTTTTTTCATGATGTGATGGGATGTTTAAATAGATGACATTGATGGCATAAGATTGTAATGAAACAAGACAAACACTTTGAAATATCTTTTTATTTTTACTAAATTATACTTCAGTCTGTGCGTTGATGGAACTTGAAATTGCAGAACTTGTTAGTGAGGCAGCGGTGCCGACAGCAGCTTTTTTAGTGAATTCAATTGCAGAGTTGATACTATGATTGTGCTGCCTCGCTAATTTGATATTGAGAATGAAGACGACTATGAATGCAAGAGTAAATAATGCCCATACAATGGCCATGAAAATGCTTAGTACAAATCCAACAATAAGACCATATTCCGACGATAGAGGAAAGTATAAAATCGCCACATAAATACCGGGTGTGCACCACCCTGAAACAAGGAAAAGAGTAAAAATGATGGTGACAGCGTAACCTAGAAAGAATAAAATAAACCTTGGAACCGTTTTCTCCACTTGTGCTTTATATAGTTGCCAATAAACGGCAAAGTTTGCTGGTGGTACCACAATCAAGAAAACCAAACAGTACACAACGTATTGAAACTTTTGTATGTTTTCTTTGATTCCACCAGATACTGGCATGCTAACTGTGACAATCATAACTATCAAGTTTAGACCCAGGGCAATACTAAAATCTTCAATAATCATCAAAAGTTTAATCTTACCAATATAAAATCCATAGTGTATAGCCAGCATATGCCACCTTTCTACTTAGACCCGCATCAGTATCGTTGGCAATATCATGACGTAGCACTGGTTTGCATGCTGGCCAATTCTTTGGGAGTATATTTTCTCCGGTTACCATCTCTTCTCTAATGAGTAAGTCTTTTTCCCTTCGGTCAAGTTCCTCTTCGCGTATACGAATTTGTTCTGCAATCTCATCACGTGACCGATTCACAAAGGACGGCGCCAAAGTAGGTGGGGTATATGAACTGTGGGGTTCAGGATCCATTTTATCTTTACAATTGGGTTCCAATTGACTCCGCAGCTAGTGGAGAGTTGTTACATTGATATATTCAAAGCCATAAAAGTTATCATGTTGGGATTAGAAAGATGTTTTTTATTTGTATTTGAGACCTTCCTGGTCGGAATGGGACAATTGTATTTACACATTTATAAACGGCTAGTGGATTTAATAGAACTCACTTACAACATGATTGAGGCGTTGAAAGATGGACATCATGACCACGTCCAAGTTCCAGTTGTGAAAATCATTCGTCATGTTGACTGCCCTCTGCTCGTCAAAGTCATAATCCGTACCTCTCTTACCGCATCCCTTCATCGCTATTAGGGCGTACAAGTCTGCAGACATTCCATTCTTAACATATAGGCCTTCTTGGTGAGAGTTGAGTCCAAAGGCAATTTCATTTCGAATAGACTCTGGTACAGTTTCGTCTCTGGGTTCATAAGTTGTGGAAAACAACTTTTTGGATGCCTTTAGGATGCCTTTCTGAGTAAGTTGGTCATATACCATTGTGTACACCTTTTTTCCAACAACGGCCTTTACTTGAGACATGATAGTGTCTATGGCTTTGCTATGATAACTGGGGATAGATAGAATTTGATCTTTAACCAAGTCTAAGAACTCACATCCTGTGCCCTTCTTGTTGCAGACGTACATTCCGAATGACTTTTCAGAAAGGCCTCCCTCGCGTTGGTAGGTTGATATTCTCTCGAGTAGTACAAGTTCACAAAGACAAGAATATAGAATTAAGGTTTCTATTCTTTTTGGTTGTTTCTTTGCAAACAATAATGCAATCTTCTCTGAAACTGAAAGTCCTTGTCGTCCAAATCCTAAACTGCGAGTTTTATCCTTCTCTAGGGCCTGTAATATTATATCACAGTCGAAGTTTTTAGAGCCTGACAGAGCATCGCACGACTTCTGTTTCCTGATTGGTGTTTGGTCGAAAGTAACTTCGCCCTCAAAGCCGTTAGCAAGACTTTCTTTCATTCAAAATGTTTTGACGGCTGCAGGAAAAATTGTCTGTGAAAAACAGAAAAGTGGAACAAAACGGGTGTGGTCATATTTTTCAAGAATGTCAATCGTCAAGTTCCTTTCGCCAAAAATACCTCTTCAACCTATATAATTACTGAAGTATAACTTCTTGAACTGCGGTCATCTAATTCAAGAACGACGGACTATGTTTTTTGTAATTTGTTGTTTTAATCTCATTTTTCCTTTCTTGCTCCAGCTTCTGCTGCGCCAAATAATGCTCTTTCCTTCGGGCTAGTGGTGCACATCGGATTGAAGCAATGCATGATGGACATCGTATGAAACTATTGAGGTGTTCCTAACAAGATTGAAAGAGGTACTTTTGTAAATTTTGAATGATTTATCATGAAAGTTAGAATTGTGGAACACAGGTTTATCTCGAAACACTATTTACATGGTGATGGAAAGAAACACTAATAAAATTTATTTTGTGAGCTGCGAACATTAGGATAATGGAGAAGAGATTTGAGGACATATTAACGATAAAAAGCACAACACAAGCTGTTAAAAGAAGTTTTTAAAATCGATACAAAATTAAAAAAAATGCTACATGTTTATTTTCAAACTCGTCCTTGCACCGTATGTCAGACAGATAGGTTTACACGCTGACCTTGTATTTTACAATCTGTGTTAAGAAAACCAACGAGTGATAATTGCGGCGCCAAGCAAAGTAAGGAAGGTTAAAGGTTCTTGGACTGTTGGGTTTACACGCTGACCTTGTACATTACCAAGATAAATAAGTTTGACGTATTGGGATAATCTTAGTAATTTGACGATGTTGCGTGGTGAAGTTGCGGCGGTTAAGGTAACGGCTACAGTGCAAGTGAAGTGTAGAAGTGGTTCGTGTGTCGTCAATATGAACGTGGCAGCGTGGTGTCCTATAATTACCAATGTCGTGTTCTTTGTCGGTAAGAGAGGCCATCACCAATGAGATGCTCAAAGTTGTTGATGCGGAGTACATGGTACCAGAGATCTCTGTTCCTTGACCGGTGACGTGTAGTCTTTGTCTGGAGGTGACTGTGTGTGATGTGATTTAGCACTGTGGTAAGTAGGTCTCAACAGGTTTTACGTCAAACGTTCTTATGGATCGTGAGACCCTCGTTCGTCGTACTAACTGATAAGTACTGTAGCAGCAAAGCGAGTCTATCAGGGGATTAGACTGTCATGATGTATGTTGAGTTTGTTTTAGTTGTGTGGTGTGCGTAAATCAAAGCTCCTTCGTTTAAATGTCCATGCTAGTTTACCCGATGTATAAATAAACTTGCTCCAAAATACTATAAAAGTAGCACTCTATGTGTCAAAAGTCATCAAAAATAATTTTAGGGACAAATTTGGTGGTAAGATAATAATCAACGACTCGTTGATTTGTCGCGGCTAAAATCTTACAATTGATTAAATCTGATCGCGAATTTGATGATTCCATTTGAGAGGATTGACCAACAACAGTTTTACAGAATCACATTTTAATAAGTATCTCTTAGAGACATTACCTTAAAGTGTTTCAACACTTGCTCAGCGGACAAGTCATTACATTTCTCTTCCTTGCATACGAATTCAATAGTCCTGTCTTCTTTTGGAACCAACAAGAACCCATTATCACTAAATCTTCCTGATAACTTGCGATCATAATCAATCCAAGTATAAGGAGCTATGGTACCGGTCACACCCACTTTGAAGGAAACAATATTGGGAGAAGACTTGACAGGATGACTCAGCGTCACAACTGGTCTGTGCAAATCGACATTCACAAAGTCGGCAGGATAAAATTCATTTTCGCTGACCGTGCGATTATCAATCTTCAGCAACAATGAAACAACACATTCGGATCTAGGTATCGTCCTCAAGATTTCTCGTTCAATGCTAGACACGCTATAAACAGTTTTCGACTCTAACGGTTCCATTCGTTTCACATTTTCAGTGATTTGATGCAACAACGAACCATCCCTAACGCTCAACACCCTAATCACGACGACAAGATTCTCCAAAGCCTTGTTCACATCGCTGGTTACATAAATTTCATAAGAATTAACGCTGCTGCGCGTATACTCGAACGAAGAAATCAACATGGGAGCAAAGAATCTCTTGGCATAATAGTGTAACATTTTCCATTTGCCTTCATATTCCAGGCTGCTCCACGTGGGCGCTGGCCATATGGAATTCAACTGCCAATACAATGCTCCCATCGTTAGTGCTTCTCGATCTGCCTTGTTCTTTCTATAATACTCGGTTTGTGTTTTGATGCAAATGGTCTGTAACACTTGACTCAAATAGACGAAATTCGTAAAATTGTCCAACGATGTTTTCGAATCGATTCGAAAGTGCATTTCGAACTGAGCAAGAATCTCGTTGGTACCGTTGGGATGATGCTGACGATCTCTCATCATGGTGGAATTGTAGTGCAGGTCGTCGTTCGATAGTCGGCCGTGCATTTCGAACGTATCGATGCTGGGAAAGCTCATCCAACCGTATTCGCTCACCATTCTGGCCATCGGATAGTGATACACGTCATTACATTTTGATTTGTAGTCGTAAAAGTGAACATCGCCGCTATAGCTCCTGGATCGATAGCGACTGTGGTTCACGTACACGGTGGTGGGTCCCCATGATAAAACATCTCGATCAAAGTAACCTCTGGAGGGGCTGCTGGGCCAAAACGGTCTGGATCGATCCAAGCTCTTGGCGGTGTTTTGGATCAAATCATTGTTGAGCAAGTCATAATCCATCACGAACCTAGTCTTCAGGTTGATGTCGTCCAATTGATACCACGTGGTGTTGTACAGGCTGACTTCGTTTTCATTGTTACCGCTCCACAATACGATGCTAGGATGGTGCATCAATCGATTCATCTGATGAGTCATTTCGCCCTTGACGCTGTCCAAGAACTCTGGATTCACCGGATAAAAGGCACACGCGAACATGAATTCCTGCCACACCAACAATCCATGTCGATCGCACAAGTCGTACAATAAATCTTGTTGATAAATTCCACCCCCCCAGATTCTAATCATGTTGAAATTAGCTTGGATGCAGGAATCCACCAAATCTGTGATTCTTGATGGCGTGATTTTGGAGACGAACGAATCCACCGGTATGAAATTGGCACCCTTTGCATAGATGGGCACTTGGTTCACCTCAAAGTATAGGCGACGAGATGGAAGGCCCTTGGTCAAATCATGATCGGTGATCGGCAGCTCGTCTTGCACCAATCGAACCGTTCTGAAGGCGATTCTTCGAGAGATTTGATTTTCTGTGGAGGATACGGTTAACGTGTACAGCGGTTGTTCTCCGTATCCACGAGGCCACCACCTCTGCACGGCATCGACGGGTACGTTTAGAATTTGTTCAAAGTTAGATTCGTATCGGCTCGTCTTGTGCGTGACGGCCGTGTGGACGTGTACGATTTTTTGATTGGCATCTTGGATCACGTACTTGATGGGAAATGTCGACGGCGTCGTAGAGTGCAGAATGACGGACGTGTTGATCGTCCAATATGCGTCCTCTATGATGCCTACTTGTGGTCTCAGGTCGTGAATGGTTGCTGATTGTTGATCGTGCGAAACGATGCTGATGGGCAACCAAATGCCGACATCAGGGAACACCGGGCCCCAATCCCATCCGAACGAGCACTGTTGTTTTCTGATGAAGTTTCTGTACGGCGTGTTCAGATAGTCCACATCTGTTGTTGGGATCCAGTAAGGATGGTTGGTTGCTTTTTGAGCAGAGTACTCGAGGGGAGAAGTAAATTCGATTTTGATTTCGTTTTCCTTGTCTTGATCAAGCGCATGTGTGATGTTGAATACGTATTTTGTAAACATGTTGTCCGATGATCCTACCTGAACGTTGTTGACGTATACTGTCGATATGGTATCGAGGCCTTCGCATACTAGTTGGTCGAATGTGGATCTTTTGATGGAGGACGACTTGTACGTGAAGGTCCAGTTGGATTGAGCAACCCATCTATAATCCAATACATTTAGTCGGTAGTAAGGTTCTTGTATCACTTTTTTGAGTTGCAACTCGTGGTAAAGTGACGATGGAGCGCTGACATTTTTAATGTGTACTTTGCCGTTGTTGTCTCTCACTTCCCATCCATGATTCAGGTAAGTTGTGCGGGAGGACAAAGCCATGCACTCCACAGCTGCCCATGCCACTAGTAAGAACAAAAACAACTTCATATTGATTAGTTGACAAAGATTTTTGTAACGAGATCCTGATGACAAGCTAATCAAAATGAGTGTCGATTAATGTTACTCTGCCGTCCACACTAAATTTCTATAACTAAACATGAATGTTATACTACAGTAGATTTTAATGATAAACTTTTTATTGGGATCAATTTTTCATCATCAAAACACAAAACGATGAACAATCTAATCTCGTGATTTTATTGTCTTGTATTTCTTCTTGATAGAATTGTAAACAGCACTACCGTTACTATCGACATGCCAACCAAAACAAACACAGGACTCCATTTTCGATAGCCCCCTTCCAAGGAACAAGGTGTACACGTGTGATTAAACAAACAGTATCCGTCCACACAACTAACCACATCACAAGTACCAGACCAATAGCCAAACACACATTGACGTTCGCCGTCACCACCCGTAACACTACAATGAATCGTATCGTTCATTTTGCATTCGCTACCCATCACTCTCACTCCGCTCCACTGATATTCTTGTATCCAGTCGTACCTCCAACTACCATTAAATGTCAGACAATCGCGAGACATTAACCAAGTAAATTCAGCAGCGCCGTACTCCCCCACCAACGTTCCCTTCCACTCATCGTCCCATACCTTTCCTTTCATATCGTATGTCTTGCTATAGGCGGTCCATGCACTCTGACCCACTCTGATGTATTCTTTAAAAGTTTTGGAGTTCATAATGGTCACATCCCACACTCCATCCCACTTACAAGAATGCCCCATAAAGTGTCTAATGCTCTTGAATGTATTTTTATGATGTAGCAGCCCATTATGACTTTTTGGAAACGAAACCCGACAATTACGACATGTTGTAAAACCATCACCACTCGCAGATCCTTTTGTGACCATGCCATCGCCACTAACAAACCCAGAGGGTAGCGTGGCACTCTTTTGCATCACTAGTTCTGAAGAAGGAGATGAATCCTTCAAAGGATCCAATAAATTAAAAATAGTTGGCGTGTTTACCAACACACCCATCACGGAGAAGTACTGAGCCGGTTGGTGGTCTACGGAGATTGCTGTTCTCCTGTATTCGTATGACGTCTTGGCGATCGTGTTTAATAAATCTTGTCGAAACTCACACGAATGTATATTACCGCCAAAAGATACCTTGCAATCCTTCATTGCATCTTTTACAATTTCCAACATTTCACTCGCAGTGCCTACTGTTATTGGTTTGTTGTTGAGTGTGTAACCAATTAACGTTCTTGGCGGTTTGCTTTTGTTTGGTGACAAATCGGATCCTTCTTCATTCTTTAACGCGGCATAAACGGCTTCATAACTATTTGGACTGTTGATAACTAGTTGACGGATCCAATACGGGTTTAGGTTTGGATTATTGAGGTTTGATGGTTTTAAAAAGTTAATTCCCCAACCAGCCCCTCCTGTAGTATAAGGTGTTCCTATTGATAAGAACTTACGAATGTTGTGTTGCTTAGAATTGACCATGCCCATAGCTGTTTTTGTGACAAGGCCACCCATAGAGTGTGCGATTACATCTATGTGAGATGATCTTGTTTGGATTTTGATTTTATTCAAGTATTGCAGCAGTTGAATAGCACTGTAGGTGGTGGATTGCCTCCAATCGTATGGGAATCCGAACAAGGACACCCCCGGTTCATACTGAAGATCGTTGACTAAAAAATCAATCAAATCGTTAAAGTAGGGGCGTGGTGGGGTAGAATTTGGATTGAGGTTTCGAATGGCATATAGCCCGTGTTGTTCCATCGGAGAATGTATTTTCCACCCATCCGAGGCAGAGGTGCTTTCGCAGTAGCCATCTTTGTATATGCATAATAAATGATTTTGGAATATATCATCGCTGTTAGGGTATGTTTCGTAGGCCCGTATTGTCTGATTCTCTTTTGTCGCATGTAATATAGAGGCAGCATAACCAGGTATAAGTATTAATGGTGTCTTCTCGGATTTGCACGTTTGTACAATAAATACCAGGGGTAATATGCAAAATAATGCTATAAAATTCATCTTGTTGATCTGTGTGGTGTTGTAATCTGACTGTCTTACATATATTGTCTGGAGCAGTCAAATTAGCCAGTTTTTGTAAAAAAAAAATTAATAAATAACCCCATCCGGTCAATTATGACGAATAATAATTTTTGACGAACAGCGAGATAATAATACACAGATGTACTGTTGAATGTGCTCTATTAAATTGTCTAATTGTTTTTCATTCTTATTGTTTGATCTTGTTGCATGGTTAATATTTTAACCGGATTGGCCTCTTTGGCTCTTCGTCAATTTCGACCGGAATGCGGAAGTTGAACACAATAAATAGAATATGAACAGATGAAAAGAACTTCAAATAAATAAAAAAGCATGACAGACCATCCTGTGTCACGATTATCTGTACATCTATCTAATGATGTGGACCATACAAGTGAAGCAATAAACGATTCTAATAAGAAATGTGGGTGCACCAAAAACTGCTTGCAAAGACTCACGGCAGACGAAATACTTCGAATTCGGAACCAATGTGTTTATGGATGTAAATCAGAAAATGAGCGCACTCAGAAACTATGCAATGTTTTGTCTCCAATGATCAATAAAAAGAGGAAAAGACAGAAGTACTCTTTGACAGGTATTGAAATCTGTTGGAAAGCGTTGTTATGCACTCTTTGTGCCTCAAATAACAAGATTTCACCAATCATTGCATCATTGTTATCAGACAAACCACAGGCCAACCATGGCAACTCTTCAGAATTTATTGAACGTTTAGACGACAAAAAGCAGTCAATACTTCACTTCATCGACAATGTAACAGAAGTCCATGGGGAGCCGGAGCCAGGTATTGAAGGACAGCTAGCCACAGGCAACATAACATGGTTGCCAACCTGGTATACAGGCACAAAGTTCCATGAAGAGTACTGCGAGTGGATGCATAAGTCTAACCAAACCACAAAACCATCCTCCTATCAATATTTTATGGATGTTTAGAGCAATGAAAGACCACTAATCAAAGTGCGCTCACTTAGGACTGCTGTGTGCTCAACGTGTCTTAAAAACCAGAAAGACATTAAAGAAGCGGAGCCAGATAATACAGAACCAAAAGAGAGACAAAAGCAACATGTAGCAGTTTATGAGGCTGCTCAAGATTCGTATCATAAGTTGCAAAAGCAGGCTCAAGATGGAGGTCCACGGTTATGGTCAATAGATGCAATGGAGTCAATTTTATATCCACACTTTCCAGCACGCCCAAGCGAATGCTTTTTTCAGAGCTACCCATCACTTTGTTGCTACGGTATTATTGATGATAAAAAGTTTGGTTCAAAGAACCACCCATGTATTTACTCTTCTATCAAGGGGGGAAAATCAGTGAATGAAGTACTGACCTGCCTTTTTAAAGTTTGGATGGAGGAGTGGAAGCCAAATGTTGAGCGCGTGCAGCATGTACAAGCCGACAACTGCCAGAGAGAAGTTAAAAATCAATATATGTTTGGCTTTTTACACATGATGTATTTAATGAATATGGCAGATGAGATATACGTGCACTTTATGTAATCTGGTCATACAAAGTTCAAGCCAGATAGTTATTTCGGTTGAATGAAGCCAGTGGTTCATAAGCATAGCATGCAAACACTTGATGAATTTGAAAGATTAATTCCAAAAAAAGACACTACTGTTCATAAGTTTGACCGCTTTTCTGATAATTGTGACACAGGATGGTCTGTCATGCGGGGGGAAAAAGAAGTTCAAATTGGTTACAAAAATAGGAGGAAAGTAGTTGGGAAAGTTGAGACTTTATTTCCTGGTGTTTGTCAAAAATTATTATTCGTCATAATTGACCGGAAGGGGTAAAATATATCTTTATTGATCCCTTCAATTTTTTTGAGAATGGTTATTAAAAATAACTTTTGGATAGGTCATCAAACTCCTTATCCAGGTCCTTGATTGCAGCCTCGAGAGAATCTCTACGCATTTGAATGCTATTTATGCGGTCAAGAACGTACACCTCCTGTGCATCCAACTCTGTGTCAACATCAATGAT
Source organism: Acrasis kona (assembly GCA_026419775.2). Taxonomy (NCBI): domain Eukaryota; phylum Heterolobosea; class Eutetramitea; order Acrasida; family Acrasidae; genus Acrasis; species Acrasis kona. The sequence goes on along the minus strand of JAOPGA020001113.1, from coordinate 11,960 downwards.
GTCGGTTGAGCTAGATCCATTACTGCTATCATGCTCCTTCACATTTGCGGTGTGCTCCCACTCTTGGGTGCTCTCGTCATCATCTGTGTCCTGGTTGGGATCCAAATCTTGACTGTACCTTTGTGGGGCGACGTCATCTGTCTCTTCATCTTGATTGTTAGATACTGGAGTGTTGGGTGGTGGAATATTGGATGGCGTGTTGGATAATGTTGTGTTGTCAATGAAGCATTCTGCAAGTTTTCCCTCCCTTATGTACTTGTTGTACACTTTGACAGTGTCCATCATTTAGGTAATGCCTTGTGGGGATGTAGATAGGTCAATCTTGTGCATTTTTAGGAATTTTTGGAAGGAGATGTTTCTGACTCCACACTGAGCTCTGGACTTGAGTTCCTTCAGTTGCATCCTCTTTTTGTCCTTTTCTTCCTTTTCAAGTCTTCTCTTCTCTTTTTTCCGTAGGATTTCTTTCTCTTTAGCCAAGCGGATTTTTTCCTTTTCTGCTTTTTTGTATTCCTTCTAGAGTTGCCTGTTGTGCCTAAGTGCTTCCTTGTGGTCTCTATTTTGCTGCTTGGCGGTTTCCTTTTCAAGTCTCTTTTGTTCACAAACTGCTTTTAACCTTTCTTTTTCTTGTTCTCTGATTATCTTCAAAGTTTCACGTTCTTGTTGCTTAATTTATGGTTTCCGAAAAGCCGCCCTTCACCCAATGTGCTTCGCCAATATGTACTCTCTCACAACCCTGCTACCATCTTTTTTCAAAAATTAAATAACGGATTGTCATCCTCTTTTTGAAATTGTAATGGAAAGCATGAACAGGAAGAGGCAAGCACCGTGCGACAAAGACCAATCCAAGCGGAAACAAGTGCGGTTGCAAGACCTTAAAAGCAATCGCTGCCAAAACAATATCCCAGAATTACAAAGGGGAAATGAAAAAAAAAAAATTCAAAAGTATTGTGAACACCTACAAACATGCTTTGAAAGAAGCGCGTAGAATTTATTTAGGGGAAGTAGACTATCTAATCTACTTAATTAGGGTTGTATGAAAACTTGAGTTCCGTAAGTTACTCAAGTTACTCAAGTTACGCAAGTTACTCAAGTTACGCAAGTTACTCAAGTTTTATGAGGCGATTGCAGATATCAGAAATCAAGAGATTACAAATAAGGATTCTATTTATAATACATTTTATAAATAATTACAAAAACACTTTATTATAATTATTGATGGTCATGAAGCATATCCAACATATTAGACATCTTCTTCATCAACTTGATTCTTTCTCTTGCTTGTTCAATAAGAATAGACTGCAGTTCAGAATCATGTCTTAGTCCACTGTTACGTTGTGTAACATGGTGTGTGCCATCAACTACTACCAATGGTGCAACAACAGATCTGTAAGTATCTGGTGCTGCAGCTGGTGCAATAACAGGTCCCGATGCCAACAATCTTGACTGAGCAGCTCTGCACAATTTGGCCCTTCTTTCCTCTGGAGTGTCTATTGCTGGAGACACAGGTGCTATTGTTGGTGTGGGCGTTGTCACTGATACGGAAGAATCTAATGACGCAGATGCGGGCAAGGGTGTTGGAGTAGGAGTTGGTGTAGGTGTAGGGGTGGGAGTGGGCGTGGGAGTTGATGTGGGAGTAGGCGTGGCAGGTAGTATCAATGTGGAATTGATAGGCGTGTTAGGTTCATCAGAAGAGGACTGATAAAAATCAAAGTCGTTGACTAGATCATTGACTGGCTCAATGCCATACATGTAGGCATCCGTGTCATTGTCAACTGATGGCGAGAATCTCTGTGGTGCTCCTGTCCTTCTTCTCTTCCTAGGTGTCTGCTTTCCTCTTGCAATTGACTCCCTTGACTCTTGAAAACAGTCTTCAGGCACTTGATTAAAGTCAATTGGAGTGACTTGATGATGGTGTTCAATGGAAGATTCAGGAAGTTGGGAAGAGTAAGAAGTGCTAGCGGTGGCTCGAACTCTTCTATCTCTGGATGTTAAACCAGATGCTTTCCTTTTTTTCTTGTTGGTCAACTCCTTAGCCAAGGTAGACTCCTTGCCCCGTAGTTCGTTTAAAGCACTACCGCTTCGCTGTCGCACATCAATAAGAGGAGCTGCCCTCTTGCTCTTGTTCTTTTCATTGCCATCTGACTCGTCATCGCTTGACCTCCTTGGTGTTGGTACGTCCGTCAAGTCCACAATCTCCCTGAAAAAGGACTTACCAGAGACATAAAGTTCTTCAAATTTCCTTAGAAACCCTTCAATACCTGCTCTGAAGTGATCAACTGACACCACGTGTTGGTACGTTCCAAAATCATCCTTTTTATACAAAACACCTGTCTTGATAAGGTTGTTGATCTTGTCAGCTACCTTCTTGCTGTTGATGTTGGCAAACAGCTTTTCAGCAATTGCTTTGATGTTGCGTATCCCAATCTGGTTCCAGCAATACGCTATCAATTCTTCTTCGCGAATGTTCCAACTCTTTCTCTCTGACATGGTTTGTTATTTGCTTTTAACTATTGTGTAACTGCTGGACTGTGATTGACGCCACCGAGTGCAACATTGAGCAACCACAAGATTACCGCATCCAGGAGCTATATTATTCCGGAAAAAAAAAGAGGCATACTATGAAGTACCATGTAGTTTGCAATGTAACAAATGGACAGATCATTGATGTTCATGGACCATTTTTTGGTAGGAATCATGACATCACCATTGCAAGATCTTGGATAGAAGATAGACAAATACAGATAGGGGAGGAAGAGGTTATATTGGGAGACAGTGCTTACATTGGTTTACAGAAATGTTTGACACCTATTAAAGCGCGCCGATATAATCCGTTGGATCAAGCTGACATGGATTTCAATAGCACCATTGGCTCTGTTAGAATTGTTGTCGAACAGTCGATTAATAGGATCAAAAAGTATAAATGCTTTACAGAGAGGTGGAGAAATGATAGATCGCTACACCCCTTGGCCTTCTATACAGCATCAATCATTAGTGCTATTGAGATCAGGACCAATTTTCCAATCGCAAATACATTGAATAGCATTCTATTTTTGTAATTCTATTGTTAATTTATTTTCTCATTTTCCCCCCGTGTAAAAGTGAAACGAACTCGTTTTAAAAACTACTTGAGTAACTTGAGTAACTTGAGTAACCTGAGTAACTTGAGTAACTTGCGTTACTAACCGTAACTCAAGTTTTCATACAACCCTATTAATCTAAGTAAGTGGGTATCACTACTTTTGGTCTACAATGTCAGTCATCAAAAACGAATATGATACTAACCTGGTGCATATAAGTAAGGCCGACTTGCATTGGATTGGTTTTAATGAACGGATTCTTGATTGCAATTGATGTTACATATCCTTGCCACAAGTTGAAGGTAGTGTCAATAAACCATTCTTTTGTGGATTTCATTGCATTTATGGCATCCATGGTAAATAATAGTACAAACTGGAGATTATATGGATATATAAACCTCAATATATCAGGGAAAACAGCGAATGTTCATCCAATATTGACGGAATCATTCTTTGTATCCTTTGCCTGGCATTTTATAGTTCGTACCTGCTGCGGAGAGAAGACACAAACCCCATTGTCTTTCAATTTTTTGTAAACATTAATTGAAGAATCTCTCGTATCCACAACTATCTTGCTGCGCAACTCGGCTTTTTCCTCATTGGACATCCTGCTATGAAATGTAGAGCTTCTGGAATTGCCATGACTAGTTACAAACAGTCTTGTAGAAACAAATTCCACAATGCTCACCTTCTATTTTTTCAGTGCGGATATATTCAGTTTTAATAAACGAACCACCGCCGATTTTGCTATTTGTAAAGTGCGTTCTTGATATTTTCACAACATCACTACCAACACTAGAACATACAGTGAGCCAGATGATATGGTAATGTCACTGTTGCTGTTAACTTCCTTGAACACATCCAATCATCTTTTTATTGATTTGAAGGCAGATGGAGTTACACAGTATGATGTTCTAACCTTCTTTATGAACGCTATTGAATCAGGATATCTTGGTAGGGGCGATTATTTGTTAATGGATAATGCCCAAACTCACGCTGCGGAGGATACCCTTGAGCCCATGATGTTGATCTTTGATGCAGTTGGTATTACTCCTATTTTTCTTCCGACATACTCGAGCGAGCTTAATCCATGCGAGCTTGTATTTGCCTTTTCAAAAGCATTTCTTATGAGGCATCGAAAGACACAAAATCCGTTTTGGATTGAAGTTCCTAGCTCTTTACACAACGTGATTTGGAACAATATTGCATCCTTTTACTCACACTTTGATAAAATGTGACATTGCAAAGAATTCTTGTTCAGCCCCCACAATAAATTGATTTTTTGTAAGTATTTATTTATTTGGCTAATTTGACTGCTCTAGACAATAAAATACTTCAATTCTGTCAATATATAAAAAAGTAGCGAAGAAGATTTATTAAAGGTAAATTATACCAAACAATCAGAGCAAGAAACAGACTGCAGTATTCAAACATATTTATGTCACCGACATCACATATGCTTCAGCACTCATTCTGTCAGTGTTGCAGAATGTGAACGAGTCTATAATTCTTTAGCGGATGTGACTCTGTTTGCAACCACAAATCATCCCATCTGTATCACATGATTGCACAGGAGAATCAAGTTTCTCTAAGAGATCCTTTCAAAGATATTATATGTGACAAGTTTTATCAAAATACTATAATTGTTAATTAAATAAACGCTTGATAAACTTTCTTGTCTTTTAGATGCAGAGTATAGTTCATCATTAAAACAACTTTAATTGCTGTGCAAACGCTGGAATATAGGTCTTATATACCAATTTGCTTTTGATTCTTATGTTTCAAATTTATGAAATTTTTTCAGTGAGGATCAAACATTAGTCAGATAAAGATTGTGGATGTAACAAATTTTCGTTGTCTTGCATATATGTATAAAAGTATGTGTTAGGAGCTGTTCTGTCCGAGAAGCACATATGCATTTCTAGTATTAAAGTTTCTGTTATAACTCATATTGGATGTCGAGGAACTCCAAATACCATGGCAAGATCCCAATATCTCTATCAGAACTGATTATCTAAACGCGGTGAGAGCATTCTCAGAGGGATTTAGGGACAACAATGAATATGTAATAAAAATTAATCAAATTTATCCAGAAGTGTATCACTCAAAAGAAGGCATCAAATAGAACGGATTTATGGATTGAATGGCAAAAACGGCAGGTAACTAGGCAACTGTTGACATGCTCCAAAACATACCCGGCTATGAGGTCAACTCATGATTGAAGGAAAGTATCATGTAGATACTTGTTAAGAAGATCATGGTCGAAAGGTGCCTGGCTACTATTGATAGAGCTGTGTGAGACATACAATCTACAAATAAAAGAAACAAACAAAGGGGACAAGTCTTTGGTTCCAAATGGCAGAATTGGTAACAACTCAATTATTTGGACTAGGATCATATAAAGCAGACGACAACAATAGAATTGGAGGTGCAGCAGCTGTGTTTATCCAAAACCGAGTTTATCCAGAAATGCATTACCTAGAAAAACCTCAACATCAAATGGCTATACATTAAATGTCACATGGACAGAAAAGTGAAAATAGCGAGATAAAATGGCATACTTACTAACATGACGCCTATGTTTGCTGACGTCTTTTGACTATAAAGGAGGCGTAAACAAAGCAGAGACAGATGTATTATTTAGAGCACAAAATGATATGATCGCTTATAGAAACAACTCCAACAGATCCTATACGTTGTTTCGTTGTGTAAAGCATGCGGATATCATACTTTTGATTTTCTTAGTAAAAGAATCACAAGAAGGGTACTAGGGAAGATTGACTGGGATATGGAATTATTTAACAGCCATTTTAACAACAAAATTTGTATTGGGGAGAGGGGAGAAATTAGCAACAAACAATGGAATAAACTTGTAGAATACCTTGATAACAAGTGAAAAGCATCAGAAATCCTCAAAAAGGTTAAATTAAGTGTATCTAAGGAACTATAAGGGTGTTTATAAAACTGGTGGTTTTACAAGGCCCTTTCCTTCGATCGGAATCGAACTACCGACTATTGAGACTTTGCTAAGCAAGCTTAAATGGCAGCTTTGACCGCTAAGCTATTTGGTTCTAAATTATTTTGTGTTTTTTCCTAAAGTACTATAGGTCAATATGCTAAAATATGCGCATCTGGAGTTTTAGTCCATTGCTTTGCAACTTTATGTTAGAGTTGGCGAATCCCCGATACGAATATTTGAGCTACTCAAGCATAATAGTTCAAGAAAAAACTAACAATCAAAAAGCTTGGGTTTGTCTCAAAAACCAATTTTTGATTTTATATCAAGTAAAATAGGTTAAAATGCTTTAATATGCGTATCTGGAGTTTCTGTTACTAGCTTTTCAACTTCAGCAGAGGACGACTCAAGTCACTTTTAAAATCCCCGATACGAAGATTTGAGCTTCCTAAGCTTACTAGCATATTAAAAAATAAAAAATAAAAAACTTAAAATTAAGTCGAAATTATTTTTTAATATTTTTCTGAAGAAAGCTAGGTTGAAATGCTTGAATATACGATAGATTGGTCAAAATGCTTAGATATAAGTATTAGGAATTAATTTTACTTTGATCACTCTTACTAAAACTCCCGATAAATATTTTTGAGCTTTTTTTCGTCATTGCTCTGAAAAACATCATAAAAATATTCGACCCAAACCCAAGTTTTTTGTTTTTTGATTTTTTTCTAATATTAGTACGCTTAAGAAGCTCATATATTCGTATCGGGAATTTAAGAAACGACTTTCGCTGGCTTAAAGACAAAGTTGAGAACCCAGTGACAAAAACTCCCGATACAAATATATGAGCGTCTTAACCAATATTCTTTCAGGAAAAAATTAAAATTTGATTCTGACACAAACCCAAACTTTTTGATTTTTGTTTTTTTCTTGAGTTATTATGCTTAGGAAGCTCAAAGACACGTATCGGGAATTTAAGAATCAACTCTCACCGACTTAAAGTTGAAGTTGAAAAGGTAGAAACGTAAACTCCGAATACGTATATTCGGGTATATCGACCAATATTTCTTCAGTAAAAAATTAAAATTTAATTTCGATCCAAACCCAAATTTAATTTTTTTAATTTTTTTATATGCTAGTACGCTTAGGAAGCTCAAATCTTCGTATCGGGGATTTTAAAAGTGACTTGAGTCGACTTCTGCTGAAGTTGGAAAGCTAGTAACAGAAACTCCAAATACGCATATTTGAGCATTCTGACCAATATTACTCCAGAAAAAAATTAAAATTTGATTCTGACACAAACCCAAACTTTTGATTTTTGATTTTTTCTTGAGCTATTATGCTTAAAAACCTTAAATATCCGTATCGGGAATTTAAAAATCAACTCTCACTGACTCTAATGTAAAGTTGCAAAACAGTGGACTAAAACTCTTGACCTATAGTACTATAGTACTTTAGAATAAAATAAAAAATAATTTAGAACCAAATCCATGCTTTCTGATTTTTGATTTTTTTTTCCAAGCTAAAACGCTTAAAAAGCTCAAATATTCGTATCGGGAGTTTTTAAAGTAACCTTCGTTAAGTCAAAGTTGAAGTTGAAAAGCTACTAACGAAAACTCCCGATACGCATATTTAAGCATTTTGACTTATACTTTTTCAAAAAATCAAAAATTAATTTAACTCAAACATCGGGAATTTAATAACATAGTGACAGTTGATCAGAAACAAATCATGATAATTATAGATAAGATACGATTTTATAACAAACATATCAAGAAGCTGCTATAAAAAATCACATTTGATGGTGAGCCAACATGTGAACGACAAGTTGGAATTATAATTGTCCATCTCAATGTTGAGTGTATGATACACAGCAAAGAGATAATTATTACATTTTATTATGGGACTGAAGCTGTAAAAAAAGATTAAAAAATGGGGCTATTAATATAAAGCTGCTATAGATGAAGTTGCCAATAAATAGGGGTGAAGAGCCTTAATATAAAGGATAAATAAAAAAAATAAATTTGTAATGACGTGAAATAATACATAAATGTGGAAAATATGAATGCACCAAGCATCAGCTGTTCCTTTTTTGAGCTATCAGCGCAATCTTCACTCATGACAAAAAAAGCAATTTTATCACAACCGGTGCATTTCGTTCAATAACCAACATGTTATTCAATGATGATACAATTATTGCAGACATACAAGCATAACATGACAGTATTTTATTGTATATTAAAAACTACTTTTGTCTTCATGAACCATGATTTCATTTGTCTTCCGGCTTCAACTGTATTCAAGCTAATGTGCTTCCTCCTCCAGTGTTTGTAAAAATTTAGCAGCCTCGGCGACAAATAACGGATCATCTATTCTATCAACTTTAATGTCATCAATAAAACATTGATTTTAAAATTTAAAATTTAAAAATGCATTTTTTCTCTTTCCTATTTATCTACATAATGATGTAACAGACTGGACCTGAACAGAATTAGATCCTCAGCATTATTGTCGAAGCACGCATTGAAGAGTAAAATGCGGAAATTGCCATTACTAAAACTTTCAAAACAATAAAATGCGGTCTATCCCAAAGCACAATCATACAAATCCCTGTGTATTATTGACTGTTAGTTAATATTGAATGCTCTTCCAGAAAAAGGATTATATTGTCTAAAACTAAGCTTGTTTTCCACATTTGAATTTACCTTGAAGCTGTCAACATCAACTTTCTTATGTTCATTGTGTTGTTGATGATCTAGTTGCTGCTGTTGCGACAATTCACAAGCACTACCATCTAGTGTCCTCTTGTAAACCGCGAGGCGATGTGAATCGACCGTGCTGGTGTTTCACATCATCATTGCCCTTCAACTATTTTGTTACATCATCATCACTCTTTAACAATTTCAATTGGCAATCAACTCTGCACACTCTCTAAAATGCAGTATTGGGACGACAAGAATCAAATAATTAACACCAAATGCCCAAGGTGTTGTTTGCAACATGAGGACCAATCCCATGTTCTTTTAAATTGTCGCAGAAACTTGCCATACACATATGATGCAATGCAATCAATTAATGAACTGATTCGCAGCAACATGCTGCCAAGTTCACTTATAAAGGGCTCATTTAAATTTTGGGGTCTTCCATTTACACTGTACCAGAGTGGTTTTGATTTTGACAAACATCCTATGACTGACAAGTGTAAAGCTACTATTTATGCTAGTCTACTTGGTTACACTAGTATGGATGTAGTTAAGCGTTTTTCTAGTAAGATACCAGTCAAAAAGCCACTCCAAGTGTTGAGGAAGATATCAACCACTTTGATGGAGACCTCTTACTCCATCTGGCACGCGTGTTGCGCAATGCACGCCATCAAATCCGCCAAGCTAGACGGGCCTTCGGCTGTATAGAGTCATTTATAAATATGTAAATTTATTCTAATAAAGCTTTTCGCAGAATGCGATTTATACAAAAAAAAACAATTAGTGTTTGGACTTACATTCTCTAAACGGTTTTTGTAACTCAAATATTGATTACAATATGAGCATTTTGCTTCTATTTTTTAACTACATTGAATCTTATCATTAGACTTGTATTGACATTATTTATTAGAAATTACAAAATTATGGTATATTAAAATGTACATCTTAACAGTTGTTTTATACAATGTGCTTTTATTTTTAATTATTTATTTTTAAATGGATGGATTAACATTTATGAAGGATAACTTCCAAATGAACTAATTTTATAAAATTGTTTGTCCCAATATAAAGCTGTCCACCCCTGCCAATAATGAATTTGAGGGTTTTGACATCATGTTTCTGTGGGTTAATAACTAAAAAGTATAGAAGAATGTATTTGTTATCTTTAGTGGTGAGTTTAAAGACGACTTAAGTCTTAAAGACTATTTAGAGAATTTTTTTATTGAAACACTTATCTCCTTTACAATATTATAAATGAACTGAAGTTGACTTTGACGATAATTGATTGTTTTCAAGTTTTGAAAAATGATCCATGCATTAACAACCATCATTTTCACTAATGCCTTTGTTTGACAAAGAGTGTATCTCTTTTTGCAATGTCTAAATAAATAGGGTAACCCTAAAATACTGAATGTTAYTCCCATAAAAATGAAGAAAAAGCTGAAATAGTATTTTGTAAACTGAAATTGTTTATTGTAATTTTATATCCARTCTCAGTCTTGAGACTGATTTGCGGAAAGCGGATGATCCGCCAGTCTCAGTGCTGAGACTGATTTGCGGAAAGCGGGTATTCAGTCTCAGTGCTGAGACAAGGTATAGTGGTACCAGGCATATTAATGCTAAGTAAAAACATTTTTTAGTTTCCAACCTTTACTAAGAGTTATAACCATAGCATTTGTTATTACAGTTTATTTCAGACATCCTCTCAACTGCAAATCCAACGGTGGGTTATTCGCTAATGTCAATCTCATCAACTCATTCACAAAGTAATGTCCTCCAACTCGATTATACAATAGCGTAAATCACTATTAAAGTTAGAATGCTTTTATATCCGTAATTCTAACATACATTTTTACTGTTGTCGAATGATGGTAACTAATGTTGAATTCCAACAACCATCAAAAGTTAGTTATCTATTACTTTCTGGAAATTTAACTTCCACCGAGCCAGTTGTTCTTCAATTGGTTTCCGTTGCTCGCGCTCTGCAATTCGGTTGTTACATCTCGGTTGTTGGACAATAGGTTGATAGAAGTTTACAATTAGTGTGAAAGTTTGCGAAAATCAAAAGCCACTCGAATGCTGACTGTACTATAAATGCAATGTTGTTAATGCATATTTATAACAGTGAGGGCACTATTTATTATTGTACACTACATAAAAATACTATTATCAAGATCGGAGTCGTCTTCAGATTCAAACTCAATACCGGTTACTCCACGCGATGGGCTTGTTGGCCGAGAATCTTCCATGAGGCTTCCTGTGTTCCTGTTGATTATATTAGTAATGCCTAGAGTTTTTCGGATTGCAAAGTTAAAACCGTGCGAGCGTTTACCATGCCGCCTCTCATTCTTCTTTTTACCAGTATCCTTGTGTGCAGCATTATTGGCATTTCGGCGAAGGTTTTTACATGTTTCTGTAATGTCGAAAATGTTGAGTATTATTCACCACCGCCAAAGTGACAACAATATGATAACAAATTCCAAGTGATTTTGCATTCTGTCAAAGTTGAAATGCGGCCTTGAGTCGGCATGGATCACACGCCTTCTCGAGTTGGGCTTGCTCTTTTTCTGATCCTCTCAATTTTTAAAGCCTTAGCCTAATAACAGGGTTAGAAGCACAGTGTGTTTATCATACCTTTTTTTTCGCTAATGGACAACTCTATTATAGTCAATGTTGTTGTAGGTTAGAATGCGGTAATATTCTCTCCTCAAATATATTCTGAAAGTGTCTAACATGATTCTCGAAAGTTTGGTTAATGGTCCTCTTCTTTATTGGAAGCTCTACCGCATCATTGCAAATCCCACCGCATTGGTTTGAATTGCTCCAGAGTTCACCGATTGACTACCGCATTGGTGTCGCTCGCTCTGGGATGCGGTTGGTGCTACCATGACCAATCTGCCGGACTGCAGATTTCGAAATATAAATACACAGTAGATTGTATTCGCACTGATTGTCACTTGATCCCCAGCACAGTACAGGATTGTAGTGATGCGGCCTTCTAAATTTTTGAAGCATCATTTATATTTGTTGCTGGTGTTATAGTGGCAGCCGATGTAATCTTTTACAAGTTTTTGATTGTATTTGGTGACCAAATAAACGGTATACACTGTCAATAGATCATAGTGTGTATCGGTGAAACAACCCACTTGACATTATTTTTGAAGTTGACCATTACTACAAATTTCACTTTTTGGGTAAGAAGATATGAGCGTTAACCGCACCCCAGAG
>JAOPGA020001112.1:0-53759 GCA_026419775.2 Acrasis kona | reverse complement strand
TTGGCCGCTTCAATAGCACCTTGGCATTGGGGGTTGTAGGCTTGCCCATGCCTTTCTTCAATGTTGTGTAGTATACAAAACTCTGAAAGACCATCGTTGACAAATTCTCCACCATTATCAGAGTGGAAGATGGTAGGATAGATGCCAACCTCAGCTTTGATTAACTCAAGTGCCTTGATGACATGTTTCCCCTCCTTGGTTGGTGTTGAGAAGGACCAGACCCTTTTGGTGAAGTGGTCTACGTAGTTGAGGATTTTATAATCCGAGTAGAATGTGTAGTCCACTTGGAGGTGGTGCATGGCATACTCCGAAACAATAGCGACCGGAACTGGTGCTTCTCTCTGAGCTTTTCTAGCGCAGCAAAGTGCACATGTGTTTATAGTGCCTTTTTCTTTGTTGGTCTCAAAATAGTTTCTATTGTAATGTTGGTCAATGTTGTGGAAAAAAGTTCAACAAACCTCCATCCTTTGAAGTGATACGGACCCTCAGAATCATGGAATATCCTGCCGACAACATCCCTACCAGCGCAATTCGTTCGCTTATGCTCTAATGCTACAACTTTGGTAAACATTCCAAAATGTAATTGGATTTTTTCAACAACCTGGTAACCAGCATCCACGTATGAGAAATCCTCGCCAGGAATTAGATCTTCAGGTTTTTTAGCTTTGGCATCTTCGGAGGTAAATTGAATTTCCCTGTTCTTACTGTTCTTTGTCACTTTTAATTTTTTGGACATAACGAGATGTGGACCATTACCAAGGTATTCATCCTGTCTATTTGTGATCCGATAGTTTTCACATATACGCTTTAACTTGACTAATTGTGCCTTTGTCAAGTTAGATTCAATACTCTTCTTATTTGTTATGTAGTTGTATATGTTGTTGTATTCTTCTTGTAGCATTTTGTGTTTATTTTTGATCAAGGTTATTGTTTTGGGCTGAATTCTGGATTATATTAGTGGTAACGGCTAGTAAATCCGCTTCATGTTAAAAAATTTAACGGTAAGCGTAGAAAAGATATCTACGTCACATATTGAAAGATTTATTTTGAGAACTCATTTATCTTTATTAAGAAGACTATTTTTATTTTCGCCTGGACAATTCAGTCGAACACATTCGCCTGGGACACAAGAGAATACCAGAGCGACTTGCCATGGAATTAATTCAAAAATAGAATGAATGAGGAGGCTTTTTATTGGACAAAAACTTACAATATAGCATCGTTTATTAGGGGCGGCCATCTATTTCCTAAAACATTATTTCCTCCCGCAGGTGTAATCAGGGCCCTCTGAAATGTTAATTTTACTTTTTTGTTGAATTTACTTTTTTGTATTTATTCTAAAAAGTAAATTTAACAAACAAGTTCGAAGGAAATCACAGTGAGAAGATGAGTAGTGGTGAGAACAAAAGCTCACCCAATAGGGGGCGCTGGACGTAATCCATTATTCTACTAAAGATTAACAAAGTTAGAAAAGAAGATCTTGACTTGGCGAATGAGCTTCTCGTGAATGGTATTCAAAAAGGCTTAACAGTTGCATCCATTGCGAGGGAAAACAAGGATAGATTCCCAAACAGAACAGAAAACGCGATAGAAAAGAAAATGGGACAGCTAAAGAGAGCTCCAAAACAAGAAAACAACCAGGATGTAAAGGAAGACAACATCGAGCACACAAATGAGAGTGTCAAGGAGGAATGCTTAAGCTATGTAGTTGATCACACTGTTGAAATTCGTGTGCAACCCAAATACTATTCATACCCCAGAACGGCAGTTGTAACTACTGGCGAGGAGGTTGTAGTGCCCAAATCCGCCGAACTACCAAAATCAGTAAGAGTTGAGGAGAAAGTCATAGTTGAAGACAAATCTGAGACCTTTAGCAATAGAGCTTTAAGAATTTTCGAACAGAATGGCATTAGTTCAAATGATATACTAAGAGTGAATTTCAAGGACAAGAAGCTAATAGAAAAAGGAACCATAGAATAGTAAGTCTCTTGTCGAGTCAAACATAACCATCAAAGTGAAGGCACAACATTTAATTTGCTAAGTGCTTCAAATTCGGGCATGAGAACTGGATCGTTTTGGTACATTAGCAACAAGCACAACCGTGATTATGTTTTATCCATTCTTGGCACTTTCGAAAAAGCAAAAAGGCAAGGAATCAGAAAAGTCGTTGGTAGACAAGGGTTATCTTTTGGAACATCCCTCGCTTCAGTTGAGGTAATCAACCAATTCCTTGATAGAATAACAAAAAAAATAGGTCAAAGAATCCGAGTGGAAGTTGATTAAAGATTACCTACATAACGATTTTAACTTTACGGATGGCATCGGAATTATTACGGAATCACTGGCCAATCGCATCGCCAATGCAATCAAACCACAATTACAGAACGGCACGTTCGATTTGGCACCGAGTGCATTCCAAATTCGATTTTTAGGATTTAAAGGAGTAGTGGTGCAATACCCTGATGACAGCAAGGTGATTCGTAATCTAAGAGAGTTACACAAAAACGAAAAGTTACAAATGTTCCTAAGAGAATCAATGCACAAATTCGAAGGAACCGACAAGTACAATTACATTGATGTCCTGAACATTTCAAAAAGCATACCAGCAGGTCTATCGAGACACTTTATGATGGTATTAGAATCATGTCAAGTCCCACCCGATGTAAAATTCACATTCTACAAATTAACACACTTTTTAGGTTATATTGCAACAAAAATTCATACCTTTCATGAATAAGGTCAAATTAGCCAAAACTAACCTTGATAGTTTGATTGAACTTACCGAACGAGATCATAACATTTCAGAAATAACCAATGCCATCATGCCGGTGAGCGAATCAGTATATAGATTGGCCGTCCTTCTCAAACAAGGTAAGTTTCTTTTTCATATTTATTAGTTAACCTCTTCTCTCCGTAGATGTCTACAAGATTCCATTTGTTAACCAATACATTGATAAAGAAATCAAAAAAAAGGTTGAAAAGTTTCTTAAGGACTATAGCATACCAGAAAGAGTAAGTACTAGGTTCATTATTGATCCAAGTTAACAATCTATAGCAATCAAAATACTTGATGGGTGGTGTAGATGAGGCTGGTGTATTAAAAGAAGGCGAGGTGTATGTATCTTATGGTAAAGTCATCTTGGATGACACCAAAGTAATTGTCACAAGAAACCCCTGTGTACACTCTGGTGATATGAGAGTTTTAAAGTGCGTGAACCATGAATCATTGTCCCATATTAGAGACATGATTCTATTTCCTAAAAGCAATTGTAAAAGACCACATCAGGACATGATGGGAGGTGGAGATCTAGATGGTGATTTGTATTGGGTGTGTTGGGATCATCTCATGGTGTCCCACTTTAAAGAAGAAGAATCTCATGATTACTCCAAACCTCATGATAACTCCGTTTCTACTTCACAGGAGGACAAAGATTACTTGAAAGTATTCAAACACAAGGATCAAATTGGATTGTTGGAGTATTATCTAAGAATCTATGCAGAAGAAAACGGTGGAATGACTTCATACATGTATAAAGACTATGCTAAAATGTATTCATCAGAACTGGACGGTCATTACTCTGATTCCTTGAATCATAGACAACAAAAGGTAGGTGAAAAGAGCTGGATGATAGTTGGAAAGCTATTGAAAAGAGGTGAAACAAAAAAAGCCCTCTCTGAAGATTTGACAAACGGCGGTCATGTTGCACCAGGTGGTATTGTTATCACTAGTAAATTATTCAATGTGGCCTATGATTGGTTGAAGCAAGAACACTCCTCTACACAAGGTGATGACCAAAAAACACTACAGGAAGATCCTTTGAGGAGTATAATAAAATCTGTAAATGTTAGTTCTAGTGAATACGTTCAAGCCAAGTTGATTGTTAAGGTATGGAGGGAATTCTTCCAAAAGTACAAAAGTGATGAACACTCTGCAAATGGTGCTGATCAAAAAGAATACTTTATAAAAAGAATTAAGAATCGTTTAAGTGAGGTAGATCAATTTGTTTCTGATATTAGACATGTATTTGAGAAGGGGTATGTCAAAGGGTCAGAGACTTTGAAGAGCTATAAACATTTTAATCGTTATGAAATAGACCTTGCTCCTTTGGAAGTAATGTCACCCAAATTAATTGACAGGGCTGTCACTTGGTTGCACGCGTCATACTCAATTGATGAAGAGAGGAAAGCCAAAGATGTTTTGAAGCTTCCTTTCCTGTTAACGGATTACTTGTGTCTCAAATTATGGATGGACAAACAAAAGCAAAATCAATTCAGCATCATGCCGGTGATTAGTAATGAATAAAGTTTTTTACTCAAATTCTAATTGTGATAACCTTATCTACTAATTTAATACGCAATTTTACAAAATGCTACGGCTTTCAGCTCGTACTGTTTATTTCAAATAATTGTACAATTATGACTAAAATGATCAGCTCTTGAGCAGTTTATCAAATAAACATGCGTTTGCGATAAATGTTCTGTAGGTATAAGAACATAGGCTGCGGGACGGGCTCGCTACGCTCGCGGCATATATACTGGTTTTCACCAGCACTTATGAAATCACTACTATTGCTTGAGCACAGACCACATTTTGATTTCCATCATCATGACTTTTAAACGACGACGACGAAAATTTACATACTTTTCGATAATCACGAGCTCGGTCCACCCACCAATAAGGAGGGACATTTTTTCTGTATAGATCAATACACCACTATATTCCCTAAGTTTCCGCAAAAGCAATAAACATTGTGACGAACCAACCATGTTTGTTCCATTTAATTTTGACTGGACCGTTACCTTTAGGATTGAATCATTTAATTGGTGATGCTAGGTCACCAAAATAACCAAATGGGAGGTGTTGATGGATATCCAAAGAGATTTGAGAGATTTATAATTTTCACAATTAAAAGTAAATATGATAAAATCTATTATTTATTGTGAAGCCTCCACAACTGCAGAAACCTTTAACTTAAACTTCGGCTCATATTGACCAACCAACCTTGCAAAGACAGAAAGACAACATCACCCTGTTCATCTCCAGTTGTCACCACAGTTAGTGATCCTTTTTTAATATCTGAAGACTCTGTATGTGTCAAGAGGCTTGGTAGTTTGTTATTTTTATCGTTTGACCAATAAACAGTACCCGATACCTCTCCGCTTGATGGAAATGTAAACTGTGACCTTTATTAACACCTCTTACAATGAGTTGGACAACCTCATCATCAAGATGATCAAAACTAATAATGTATGGTGCGTCGGCGCTGTGAAGAGGATAAGAGCGGTGGGGATAGTTGACTGTGTTTACAAAAATGTTTGTTTAGGCGGGTGCAGATACTGAAACAAAGACACGACCAAGTGACTGCTCCTTGGCTAATAACAATTCGGTTATGCGACTGCCGACTGCTTTAAAAGTATGATTTTGTTCATTTGGTCTTGGATTGGTTAAAGAACCATAGACAGTTAGATCAACATTGTCTTGTTGAACAACATTAAGGACTACATTTCTTTCATGCTCCAAGAATAGATATGATGTCTCCATAACAGCAAATCCTGTATACATGTTCTCTACTGTGTACTGTTCTGAAATAAGGTTGACGGTGTCCGGATGGGTGGTGCTTGGTAGGCAACTAGTTTTTATGTACACGATGACATGTTCTTCTCTGGGGCATGACTACTAAACTCACATGGTAATCTAACCTTTCCATCTGGACAGTGGAAGCCGAATGGACTGGAGGTTTAGTTGGTGTATGTAATATTGATTTTGATCTTACCAGACTGCACATGGACGGTAACCGATTTGGTCATAGCTTCCAATTGGGCAAGGACCTGCACAAACCGTGCTGATGAGGACAATTAACACAAGAACCAACCCTGCTTTTATCATGTTAGTACTGTTTTATTCGTTGTCAAATGTCATTTTCTCCGAGTCAACTGGCGGACTAATCTCCTGTTACAACTTGACACTTCATGTGAACTAAAAAGTGCAATCTATTCATTGGAGCAAAAATGCCTACATTTTGAGTTGTGGTAGTTCGTGGTGCTAACCTAATGAACTGACATCATGCAACTCAATGATCTTACCTTTTAAATTATTGTTGGTATGGCATTCTACTTTATTTGAACATGGTACTTTTTGGATTAGCGCCTGTTCACAAATATAAAAACGTATTGTTTTTAATAGAAGCACATCAAAAAAATGAGTTACTTCAAGAAGTCAATTTTATTGTGTGCACTTGTTGCATGCGTCTTGTGTCAAATACTTGATCAATCTGAGTTCGTGATTGGAAATGGAGCTGGTTTATTCTACAAGTTCAACCCAAGCTCAAGAGATGTGAGATGTGTGGACGACTCTGGCGTTGTAGTTAGGTCTATTAACCTACCATTCTTGCCCAACTCTGCTGCAATCACTTCTGTGTCTGATGTGGCTGTCATCTCTGGTGTTCAAACTACTGCCACTACTTCTGTGGTTGCTACTGTCAATTTGGCAACTGGTATTACTACTAAATCAGTCACCACTACTACTTCAACCAAAGTCATTGCCGTCAAAGATGATTACATTATTGTATCAAATGGTCAATGCTACAGAAGAATGTGCCTCAATACTCTGTCAGAGAGTGCACGTCAAATCTGTGCTCCAATGGAAACTAAATTCTTAGGTTTAGTTAATGGGTACCACGCTGCCGTCTCAACCATGGAACAAACAACTAGAATTGGAGTATTTGACATTAGAGGATTTATTGATGCAAGTATTTCAAACACTGTGAAAGTTATTTCCGGAGCATGTAATGGAAGTCCATTTTTGGCCAGAAACGGTCACATTTATTCTTCCACTACTACTGGCATCATGCACAAGTACACCGTTGCTTCTAACGCACTAAGCATTGTCAAATCTATTAACTACGGTATCTCTGGTCCTATTAGAATAGCAACTGATGTTTGTAACAACGACCACATCACTGTTGTGGGAGCAAACAATGACAGCTGTGGAGTGTCACAAGTCAATTTGAGTTCATTCGGTATTTTGGGTGCACCAGTTAGCTTTAGAACCAGTATCTTGGGAGCATTTAACAATGTGAGCTTACAGTCCAGATTATTTGGTGCAATTTCCGGTAATTCCCTTTTATTAGGAGGAGTCGGAAGTAATGTGTGCGCAATTGGATGTAGCAGAGGAATCGTATGTAACGGAGTTGTTACCAGCTCAAACATCAACCTCTCCCCAAGATTGAGAACTTGTCCTCTTATCAATGTTGGAATGAACTTGGCATCGTGCTAAGGGATTTACAAGAGCTTTTATTCAAACTTTTATCCTTCCAATTTTATTTGAATAAAATGTTGTTTTGTTATTAATAACACTTCATCACATATATATAGCGTCGTAATTATCGCTTCGATTATAGAAATGTGAACGAGTTTAATGCGGGTGTCCCAATGTTCGATTTTGGAAGGGTAATTTGCGTGGGCTCAACAATTTTAGCAGTGGGTTTATTCGTGGACGATCAGTTCGGAAAGGAATATAAAGTCTAGCTAAATTTAAAAATAAATTCGCCCTTCTGCTTACAATAAATGTCCCAGTTCATTCAATTGTACTTAGTTGGTTTGAATGAACTGGGACAAAAAACGCTTTTGATACAACACCTATAGGTCTATAGTGAGTACTTCCGACCAGGAACAAAACCAAATAAGAATGCTCTTTTCATTGGTTGACGTCGGCATGTTTCGTTGCCTATTTGATTTGTTATTACATGAAAACACCTCCGTCAACATACGACCATTTATACGAACGGACTCTGCTAATAATTGTTTAATCACAAACATATAAACTTCAACTGCGTTAATGGTATAGTGGTATATAACTCACTAAAGAATGCTAGCCTTCCAAGCTCGCGACACGGGTTCGATTCCCGTTTAACGCATGATTTTATTGTTTATCATTCTAACCAAGTAATAGGAGAAAAATACAAGGGTTAAAAGTATCTGCGGTTAAGTCCAGAAAACTATCAAGGGAGCTACGATGTATTTCATACAATAAGAGAACAAATGCCTATTTAACTCCCTTGTGTCTAGATGAATGTTTGCAGAGTTTTTTCAGAGGATCGAACGCAGAAACCTTCAAAGTGAAAGGGAACTTCAATTTTTATTGTAAGGAGAAAGTCAACCGCAACACATCATTTCTTCCTGAAACATGGAGTGGAAGTTATGTGACATTAAAACTGGCGATGCTTTTGAGGAAAGGATGGAGCATTCAATGTTCCGTCTACACAAAACAAAGCGAAATAATCAGAAAGACAAAACTTTATACATTTTCGGAGGAACTGGTCAAAAATCCGGAAAATTGAACGACATTGTCGAGTTAACTACAAACAGCAGAGAAACGGGTATTTTTTAAATCTTTTCATTCCTTTTCATCTTCAAAGAATGGCATTGCAAGATTATACAAGAGAGCACAAAGCAAAAAAACTTAATAGAAGCCATCAAGGGCAGACAAAAAGAAGAAGAAAATAATAGACCATGTCCAAGAGAGTCCCATACTACAGTCACTTTTGTCAACAATGCCGGAAGGATCAACAAGGCGGGCCAAGATTTGGACGACGAAGACAATAGCGACGAAGAATCAGTCATGGAGCTCGACGAACGCCAACAAGTAATCTTGTTCGGAGGGACGGACGGTAAGAATGATTTCAACGACACTTGGATTCTAGATCCATCAAACGGTTGGTCATGGACCAAAGTAGAATTCGACGGCGTCAAGTTACCGCCACCACGTCACGATCACACCGCAGTGGTCCACAATGATCACATGTGGATTTACGGAGGCTGCAACAACAACAAGACGCTTGATGATTTCTGGTGTCTTGATCTCGAAACCATGGTATGGAGCGAAGTCACACCTGCTGCTCATGCCAACAAAAAAATGGTAAAACCAGAGGCAAGACAGGGCCACACTTCCACCCTCATCAACATGAGCGAAATTGCAAGGGTCAAAGAAAGTCGCAGCACGAGCAACACCAGCAGCAGTTCGAGCGGTCCGAGCGGCATGACTCGTAGTTCGAGCAACGCGAGCATATCGAGCGGAATGACGCGCAGCAGCAGCACCACCAGCATCAAGAGCGACAGCGACAGTGGCGTCGACGAGTACTGCATGATCGTGATCGCCGGTTTGATTCGCTTCACCACACATACCATGAGTTACAAGGACGTATGGGCCTACTCGTTCACCAGCGCAGAATGGTTGTGTTTATCCGATCCAGAAAAAACAAACATTAATCAAGACCAACAAATCTCCGGTCAACCGGCTCAAAATCAAAACAAATTAATCAAATCGTTCCAAGCGTTCGGCACGGCCGCTTCCACCAACATTAAAAACACCATCCAAACGGGCGTCAACATTTCCAAAAAGATGGGAAGTCAAGCGGTGGATGGAATCAAGAGCTTTGGAAATGCCGTCACTTTGGGCACCTACACGGGCACTAACAAGTATCGCATGTTGAGCACCAGTTTGAAGAATTCACCCAACGAGCGACACGCACACACGTCGAATTACATTGGGAGAGGATGCATTTTGGTGTTCGGAGGACAAAATCCACCATTAGCCCCTACGAAGGATGCCGACGTTTTGGATCTCATCAATGACGAATGGGTTTCCATTCCTCGATTGGGCCTTCAAGAAGAATACACGTGGCCACAAGCACGCAAGAGTAACGTCATGTACTTTGATTCCATCGACAATACGTTGTTCGTGCAAGGCGGTACCAATCCCATCAAAAAGACCACTTTTAGTAACGTATGTGCCATGGACGTGAATGCATTATTCCGATTGATTGAAGTGGGCCACAAATTACCCAACAAGCAATCATCAAACAAATCACAAGCAGAGTTACAAAAAGAGGAGGAATTATACAGGGACATTGAAGCATCAACAATCAAGATTAGAAAAGACGATAAAAATGCTTATCATTGGGCCGATCGTTGTCAACTTCGAGTCAATGCTGGATTATGGCAAGATGCATTACATGATGCCGATAAGGGATTGAGCATCATGTACAGCACAAAGAAGGATGTCGATTTGGAATTGGAATTGAGCCGCAACAAGGGTAATTGTTTGTTCCATTTGGGTCGTTACAAGGAAGCAATCGACGTGTTGGATAAAGTGGTGGTTACTTATGGAGAAGCAGCGCTCTCTCGACCCGAACCAACTGTCGTCGAAATCACGCCCGGATTAGATGCGATCCATTTACAAGCCACTAAAATTCAACGAGCCAAACAATTAGAAAAATTACAAAAATTCATCGAAAATAACGATCACGTCCTGATGATGCATTTGATACCTGCATATCGTACTCGTAGCAAATCTCACCTGAAATTAGGTAGAGAGGTGCCTCGGCATTTGGATGACTGCACGAGAGATTGTGATAAGGCAGTAGAGAGATTGAGTAGTTACAAACCACCCAAATACCTCTCCCCAGAGCTCTGTAAAGAACGATACGAACAATGGTTTTTACATTACGTCAGCATGCACAAAGTCAAAGCGAAGGCCTGCATGTTACAGAAGGAATATAACAGAGCCGCAGCGTTAGTAGAAATGGCATTAGTTCAAGTCGAAGACGTGATCGAAGACAACAAGAAATCTTCATCTTCTTCTAATCGTCAATCTCTCTTTAACGTATTCAAAAGAGATTCGAACGTCGATACCAGAGATTTGAACGTTTTGAACAGGGCCATTCGATTCAAAAAGAGTTTGGAAGGATTACGCACTCGCGTAGAAAATCAATCCAGAAATAATTATGGCGCCAGCGAGAATTACCAAAAGGCGATCGCCTTGATTGCAGAATACAAGAAGCAAAAAAAGGAACAAATCTTGTTGGAGCAAGAACGTAATGTGATGAGCGGAGTTTATCGTAAAATGGAAATTAGCGATTATACGTTGGGCGAAGAAGAGTACAATCAAGACGACGAAGATGAGCAAGAATTGAATTCGCCCATTAGCGAATCTGATTCGAACGAAGAATCCAAAATCGTAACGGCCATTCGTCTGTTGAAAGAGGCCATTTCATTCAGGCACGAATTCATGTACTTGTTATCGCTGGCCGAAGCTTACATGGCCAATTCAGAGTTCAAAAAGGCATTATTGGTGGCCGAAGAATGCGTGCAGCAATGTGCAGTGGGAGAACCTCCCAAACAAGCCTACAAAGCGTTCCTTTTAGCAGGTTACTGTCGCGTCATGTTAAATAATTACAAGAGAGGTCAACAAATGTTCGAAAATGGATTGAATTGTCTCGATAAACAAAAAGAGAGTTGGAAAGACGATCGCGAACATTTCCAATCTGCCATTTTGGAATTAAAAAAGGCGCAACATGACGTGGAAGCAAAAACCAATGCTAGAAAATTAGGAGAGCAGTATTACGAAAGAGCAAAGGAATTCCATAACAACAACAAGGATCACGATGCATTGGTCTTTTATGCCAAAGCATTAGAAATGGCACCAAAGAATGGACTCTATCATGCTGGAAGAAGCGAGAGTTTTATAGGAGTAAACGACTTGGCAAGTGCCATGAAGGACGCTCTTGAATCCGTTCGTTTGTCCAAACGACAATATTTTGGTTACTTGGCTCAAAGTCGTTGTTTGGTTCAATTCCACAGGCACGTAGCCGCCATGGAAGTATTGGAACGTGGTCTAAGTATGGACCCATCCAACAAGGACCTACAACGAGAATTAAGAGCCGTACAAGATTTTGTACAAAATAGCAGCAACGCACAAATGTTGTTCGAAAGGGCTCAGTTCTTATTACGTCAATTAGAACAAGAAATGTTTATGGAAAAATCAAAATCGAATCAACATTCGAAAATCTCACCGCAGACTCGTCGATTAATAGCTTATAAAATCTCGTTGCATACTCGCGAAGAAGATTTGAGAGACGAAACTAAAAATGAAGTTTCGAAAATTCAACAATTATTGAGCGATGCCATTGCTCTAGATGATCACGCTTATCACTTTTATTTACACTGTGCACAATGTGAATACTTGGGTGGTCAATTCACAAAATGTACAGAAAGTGCAAAGAGGGCCATGGATTTGTGCGTACAGGACGAATGGTTACATGCACAATACAGAAAGAGTTTTTCGCAAGAGCAATACAAATCTTACACAGAGTCACACGATGGAGCTCATTTGGAAAAGAAATTAAAAAGACAAATTAGAAGAGCGGATGCAATTGCCGAGAGCATCTCGTTAGGTGCCAAATCTTTCGCATCTCTCAGACAATTCGACAATGCAATTCAATTCATCGACCAAATGATCACTCGTCACTATATCGAATTTGATGATTCGTTACAAAATGTAAGAGTCGTTGAACCAACGTCACCTAGTTCACAAGAACCACCTCACGTCATCGAACTAAAAAAGAAGAGATACGAAAGCGTGAAGCAATTACAAATCAAATTAAGCATTCTCAAAGAAGAACGAGAACATTTCGAATCGTTACGTAAACAAGGCAGAAGAATCTTTTTGGAAAAGAAGGAATACAATGATGCGTTATTAATCTTTAATACAGTAATCGATCAAATCGAAAATAGTTCATCTCGTTCGAAGGAATTGGAACATGACGAATATAAGAGATTAAAGATTGATACGCCCAGCACGCCCGTTGATTATGATCAAGAGGGCGAATTGATACCTGCTGGAGAATCAAAGGTACATATTTTGGTACCTGTCATCCCCACTCCAAAATCAACTCCCACCATTATCGAAACGGCTCCTACTCCCGAAAGTGACAATGATCGTAGCGGAAATCAAATTCTTGACGTTGAAGAATTGTCGCCTAATCGTGAAAACGATAATCAACAATTATTACAAGATTATCATGATCATGTATCCTTAGATGACGATAAGGAAGAATGTGCAATGGCTTATTACGACAGAGCAGAGTGTTATCATGCATTGGGTAAATTAGAAGAATGCATCAAGGACTGTAACAAGTGTATTTCTTTACAACCACATTATCCTCACTTTTATGTGTTGTTGTGCGAGAGCATGTTACATAACAATCAAGCACGTCAAGCACTTTCCATATGTACCAGAGCATTAGATGAATATGCACCATTCAATAATGCACTCAATGACATTTGGAAGAAAATACGTCTCTACACATGTAACGAAGAAGCAGAGGAGCACTTACAGGAAGCTCAAAGCATTGCCTCCAAAGCAAAACAAATTGCAAAGAGCGCAAAAGATAAAAACAAACCAGCTGCTCCCACTCGTCAAACTTCAATCACCACCATTCGTCGTCCCATAGGGTTAAAGACTTATAGCAACAAGGCATCATCTGATTCTGGTAGTTCGTCGCCACAATCAAAACCAGCGACACCACCTCCCAAATCACCTTCTCCTCCCAAACAAATCCAAATCAACACTGGAAAGGAGGAACAAGAGATTAAGGAATTAATTCAAAAATCAAACGATTTATACGAAGATTGTTTGGAGCGTTTGAATCATAGCATTGGATTACGTCCCAATCACGTCCCTACGTTATTACTACGCGCACGTGTTTTGTTAAAAACGAATCGACCCCAAAGAGCAATCAAGGACACTAAGAAGGCAGTTCAATTAGATCCAGAAAGTGCCGATGCTGTTTATTATAAAGCCAAATCCTATTTGCGCAAAAAGGACATTTTGAGAGCAAAATCAACTCTCAAGAAGGGCTTAGATAAATTCAAAAAGCACGATAAAATGTTGACGAGATTAGAAGAGGTGTTACGATTGGAACGTCAATATTACAGCGCACAACACAAGTGCCAAGATGCAGAAGAGGCCATCAGTAGACAAAACACTGATCTTGCGTATCGTTTGTTCACGGAGGCAATGGAATTACATCCAACCAATGCCATTTATTACTGTAGACGCTCTCGATTATTATTATCGTTAAGCAAATCGAGACAGGCTCTTCGCGATGCCAAAAAAGCAATGCAAGTGGATCCAGCAGAAATGGAAACCTACGTATGCAAAGCACTTGCTCATTTGGAACTATGCGAGTATGCACAAGCCAAACAATCGATCGATCAAGGCATCAAAATCGACGATGATCACGAACCTCTCAAAGATTTATTACAAGAGTTGAGAGATCGACAAGATAAGAGCGATCAAGCCAAACAAAAACACGAACAGGGTCAACTCTATCTCAATAGAGTCTTTTCGGATGCTTCTACGGTAGATGCTGATGGAGAAGAAATTTTGGTCAAAACCAACAAGAGCGGAAATGCAATCGTAAACGTCGTGAACGAAATTGGAGGCGGAATCGCAAGTGGTAGCATTGGAATCATGAACTTGGCATTAGGTGCCGTCGGTTTAAGGACCGATAAAAAGAAAAAGGACGAAACGGCGTCGCCTACTGTTCATAATCAAAACACTGCTCAAGCAGAAGGTAATTTACTTACCCGACTCAACGACAATTTGTTACAAATGATGAAATTGAAAAAACAAGAAATTGATTTACAAGAGCAACAAGAAAACGATGGATCGACCACTCCATCTCAAGCGAAATCATCTGCCATTGTGGCCACTACCACCGAAATTGTGGTCCATAATAAAGCAGCGTTGAGTAAAGCTCAAAGAGCGTTGCTAGAAGGATCCAATTTGGAACCACTCAACAATACCTATCTTCGCGATTACATTGAATCATTAATCTTGTCTCAATCTCAAAAGGATCAACGGCTAAAGAACGATGAAGCCTTTTATCAGAGCATGGGCCTCATTCAATTACATCCTGATTATCCAGAAGCTTTCGAATTGTTCGCACGTATCAATTCCACCATTTATGACGATCAATACGAAGCGTTGTTCGTCGCTGTGCAAGGATTGGAACAAGATCCAAAACATTTGGGATTGCTCCATCGATTATATTCCATCATTGTTGATTTTGAACAAACTGACATGAGAGATGGTGGATTGATGGTTAGATTACGTCGATCAGCACACGTCAGTAGAGACGACGCCGAAGAGAATGAAATGTTCGATAAGGAGGGAGAAGATGTCATTAACGAAGCCATGGGTGCACCTGCTCCCAACGTTAATTCCATTCACTCCAATGCCGAACTCAAATCAATGTCGTTGGCTGATTTACTAGGCGACGACGACGACGAAGAATTCTCTAGCGCCGCTTCGAATCAAAATGTGTTAGGACACATGAAGGACGCTTTACATTTGGATACCGTATGGAACAACATGTTCGTGAAACCAAGCGAAATGGCAGGTGAGATGGCCGGTGGAATGTTAAGTAAAGTAAGAAGCATAAGCATTCCATTTAATTTGGCCATGGGAGGAGCAGACGAACCAAAGGACATGAGCATTCGAAACGATCACACTGCTTATCAAGCCATTTCATGCGTGAGAGGGTTCACTCGTAACATGTACCAAAACGCAGTGGATTTGCTCCACAAACAACGAGAAATTGCATTCGAAGTATCCTTGTGCGCTCTATTCGTTCAATTCGATAAACGAAAGACCATTCAAGAACAAGACGATCGTTTCCAACGATTGAGTAAAATGTTGGCAAGAGGATTAGATGTCGACAAGAGAGTCATGGACAGTAAATTGTCGACACTAGACCGTAGAGGTCACAAAAATGTATCTGCAGATTTGGTTAATAGTTACGATTGTATGGTGAAGGAACAAGAACCAACTAGTTTACGCGTCACTAGTCATAAAAAGAGAAAGGCGTTCTACCACAAGAGTACTTTTGCGTCCGAACGTGCCTTTGAAGAATTTAGAGCACAACAAGGAATGCCATTAGAAGATTTACGATCTCGCTATGACATCAAATCAAATGCTATCGTAGATTCTTCATCATCGTCTTCTTCACTAGATGGAACCAGTAGAAAAGGAATGCAAATTATACAATTTGTCGTTGATGGTTTATATGCAGTGTTGGAAGAAGAAGATGCAATGGACGATAAGAAGAGAACCGATGAAAGACATCGTCGCAGAAGAGAACGAGAAGAGCGAGAACGTAAACAAATTGAATTGGACAAGAAGAGATTGAAAGAAAAGGAAAAGAGATTACAACAAAAAGCAAAGGATATGGAACGAAAGAGAAAGCTAAGAGAAAAGAGAAGAAAGTTGGATCCTAACATTGATAGCGAATCTGATGACGAAGATGATGAAGATGAAAATTCACAAAAATCAGAATCAGAAGATTCCGAAAGAGACCAAACTACTGATTCTGAATCTTCTGAAGAATCCGAAAATCAAGATACAGATGATGATGCAGATGATCAAAATTCAGATGTAGATTCTGACGCATCTTCATCCAATGCAGCAAGAGCAGAACAAGACGAAGAATTAGCAGAGTCGTTCCGCAAGAGCATCGTGCCCATTAGCGACGATGCCATCTACATCATCAAGTGCGTATCGAGACTAAATGGATTTGGACACGTCTATCCCATGCTAGTGCTACTAGAGAAATTATCTCGTCGATTCGAATCCACTCACAAGAGCAACAGCAACTTGGCAAGCGACATTTGCAATGCTTACAAAACAATGTTACACATTATCCAAGGCGTCATCGATCGATCGCTCACCACCATGAAACAAGGCGAAGGAATGTTACTATTCGTCAATACTCGCGAAAGCGAATTATTCGAATTGGCTCAACGAAGAATCATGAACAGATGTCAAACCATTTTGGATTTCCATTGGAGAGCAACTACCGATAAAATGCAAACCATTCTCATGTTCTGCGTAAAGGTTATGGAATTGGTTCACTGCTTTAGAGTATTAGGTAACAACGGAACCGTACTGAGCGAATACTTGGCTTCGCTTAACAAAGCTCCCAGACGATCCAGAGTACCTCGTCAACAAATCACAAATACCATCAGCAAGAGCGCAAGTAGGGATATGTTAAATAGAGATGCACTCGGAGTGGTGGGTCACTTGCAAAGATCAATGAGCGGTGATTTGGATGTCGTGGGAGGTGGATCAGGAAGTAATCAATCCTCTCCCAGTAAATTCGCCACCAAAGATGATTTGGAACAACAACAAGTATTATCCAGCATCATTTATCAAAAATTCTTGGAATGCTTACGCAATAATGCCAAAAACACAATGGCTTACTTTAAGCATAAAATCATCCTTCGTTACAAGAAGATGCAACAACAACAAATGGATGCATCCGATTCTACATCCACGTTAGATATCGACGATAAATTACAACCCATTCATTTATTAGCTCTGTGTAGCTGCATCATGGAACATTTACAGCGATACAAGAACATGTTCGAGAGGTGTTTCCCCAAATCATTAAATCTAATGAAGAACACTGCAGAGATTTTCTATCACCTATTCGAAGATGAATTCGAAAAATTCTATTTGGATTTCAAACAGGGCAGAAGGGCAGCTCATGGCGCATCGGATGAATTGAATAGTAATTCGTTACCAGACGGCGTGTTGGAATTACCGGATAAAATCGATAAATTACACGAATACTTTTTAGAGTATAGCGTTAATTTGAAACCATACGATACCACTCGATTGTTCATGCCATTTATTTACGACTGGATCAATCAATACGAACCTCAATTAAAGAAGGTTGCTGATAGAGCCATCGAGAAGGACAAATGGGTAAAGATTTCCGAAGAATGTGATTACACCACCAGCGTGTTCGATTTCTTTACCTATGTTCAACAAAGCATGAGCTTCTTGAAACAACACTGTGACTTTTTAAAGAAGAGCAGAAAGGATGCGTATCACCCCGAAGATGACGATGATCAGAATCTAGACGATGATACCGCAAGTGATTTGTTATCGGATGCAACCGCCAGCAGCAACTACATTAAGAGCGGCAAATACACTCAAACAGGATTAGGTAGTCACAAATCACAAAGCAGCAGTAACACCAGCGGTAATAGTCACAGTAATCAATTAAATAACTTGTCGTTGATTTACGTGACCTACGTCGATGTCGTTTGTGCAGCCATGACCCACTATGCTCAAAAACATTCTGCCATCTTTAATAAATTCGCAAAGAGCATGGTCAAATTACAAGCAGAACAAATCGAAAAACACAAATTGCGTCCACATGCCGACAAGAGGAATTTTGCAGATCGCCTCAATCAATTCAAATCCATCGGCGACGACATGTTTACCAAAATGAAGAATGAAATTATTGGTAACTATGACGAAATTAACGAAACGGAAAGAATACAAAGCATGCAGGATCAAGCAACCATCAAGAGGATGGTACTCTGCTTAAATAACTTGAACGAATGTACACAAAGAATGCAAACATTCTCTCACGAAGTTCGTTCGCAATTAATAGAAGAGAGCGCTCATGTACCTGGCGGCGCTTCTTCCAAATATGATTCTTCGAGAAATGGAGAATCAAATGATGACGACGATGACGAAACTGATTTGACATCTACCAACACTACGGCAACGAACACGAACACGAATACCTTTAGCGACATTAAATCATCGACGAGCGGAACGACCACCACCAACACGACATCTACCAAAAAGGATGCCATGGAAGAATCTCTCAAAATGATGTTCGATACCTTCAAGACGACCTATCGTCAAATCAATCACGATTACCTACAAAAGGGAATGATGGATTTCATCGTCAAGAATGTATTGGATACCATCAAAAACTCATTGTTATCGCTCATTAAAAACGATGGAAAGGCTCCACCATCCAGCGGTACTTCCATGATGGACCGAATCAAGAGCATGAACATTCAAGAAAAATTATCGAATGCAGGATTTGATTTACCATCTTCTACCAATCCTCCAAATACAATCGAATACAACAAACCGACGGTCGCTCAACCTACGGAAACACCAGAACAAGCTCAACAAATCAACCACACATTCAACGTTGCTCTCAATGGTGTCTTTTCGTACCTAGATGACCAATTAGGAATGATCGTAGTGGAACTCAACAAGAAATTATTTAATCAATTACTTTACCAACTGTTCAATTCGCTTTCGAGAGAAATTAAAGAATTAATCTTTTCGAATACGACGGTAACCGATCACAACGGAACCATGAGCGAACGACAAATCAATCACTTGTTGATAACACTAAAGAAATTACACAAGTATTTCTATCAAGGAGGTGCTGGATTAGATAAGAACCTCTTGGATCGCGAATTGGCACTTTTGAGAAAATTAATCAAATCTTCGAGATTAGATTCGAGCACGTTAGCAGCCGAACATCAAGAATTGAGCGAAAAGATTAGACAATTCGAAAATAAACAAGACGAGAGGAGGTTAATAAAAGATAGTCAAGAAGCAGAAATGGCTCAAGAATTGGCACAACAAGATTTGTACGACGATGACGATGACGACGATGACGAGGAAGATGAAGATTTGGAAGATGATTTGGATACCCAAGTAGAGCAACTCAAACAATTATCCATGGATGCAGAACTAGATAAAGACGATACCGATAGCGTATCCGAATGGGAATCTGATTCGGATCACGAATCGGATCAAGATGACGAAGACGAAGATAATCGTAAAGACGATGACGATGAAGACGATGAAGAAGAAGACGATGATGCGCCACCACGTCATAAACCATC
Organism: Acrasis kona; assembly: GCA_026419775.2. Taxonomy (NCBI): domain Eukaryota; phylum Heterolobosea; class Eutetramitea; order Acrasida; family Acrasidae; genus Acrasis; species Acrasis kona. Next base: position 34,184 of record JAOPGA020001112.1, on the reverse strand, counting down.
ATCATCCAAGAACAAATTAACGCCACAACAACGCCAACAACAACGAATCATTCGTCGAAATTACATTTTCGCATTCATGAATCGTAGAGTTCGACATAACGACCCAGTAGCTTCCAAACTAGTTCGTTACGAAACGCAACAATATGAAAATGCACAAATCAAATTAGATACCGAATTACAAGCGCTTACGGATGCGATCGAACGCAGTAAAAACGATTACAAACAACTCAAAGATCAAGTCAAGAAGAATGATTCGGAGAACAAAAAATTAAGACGAGATTACAAAATGTTGAAAATGTTGAGGAACATTACATTACCTCATAAAAAGATTCGTCACGAAAATAAAATCAATCAATCCAAATTGACCAGAGAACACCGCGAATGTAATCAATGGAACGATGCCTATCAACAAGTCGATAAGGTACTTAGGGCAGAAACCGATAAATTAATCAATCAGTTCCGAACGAGGCGCCAAAAAGATGTACAATTTGAAAAATCACTAAATGATTACATCAAGGATCAATTCAAGATTTTCACAATTGCAAAGGAACAACGAGAATCGAAACGTGTGGAATTCAAAATACCATTATCTCAGCAACAACCCTTCGCCGCTAGTTCTTTACTGAGGGCTTCTCCAGAAGAGGCTCTTCGAGTGTTTGGTTTGAATCATTCGTCACCAGGCGCACCCACCTCTCCAAATACCTTGGCACAGCGTCTAGTCATTTTGAAACATTATCGATGCTTGTATCACTTTGTGGATGGTTTCTTGTGTTTATTGGAGGAACCCAACCAATACATTACCTTCGTCCCGTTCACCGACATGAGACAATTGGTCATGATTGGTGGCGGTCGATCCATTCATGAATTACCCAAATTAACATTGAAATTAGATGAGGTCAATTCGGTGAGCAAATGTGATTTGGGCAGGAGGAATCAATCTGGAATTGAAATCTTGGATCGTTCTGGCAGAAATCATCAATTCCATGGATTAGATGATCGAGACGATGCTTACGAAGCAGTCGATCAATTCCTATGCGAACGCTCTCGTGAATTCGAAGAGAGAAGAAGACAACAAGGTAACGTGCTGGTGCAGGCCGTGAGAGGTGTATTCGGAAGTCATAACCAACATCACCAACAACATTCCACATCTACATCTCAAGATTCCAGAAAAGTAATTCCAAGAGATTCGAACGATGATAAGGGATATCCGGTCAGCGATGCACTGCGTAAGAAGTTTACAATCTTGTTGCACAATGAGAGATTGATGGACCAATTCTTCTGTAAGGAAAGTGCACAAAAATTACCCGGTAATTTGTACTTGTTCACCGATTCATTGTGCTTTGGAGCGAGCGTGAGCATAGGATTATCGAGCGGAAAGTACATGTACCCATTCGATAAATTGAGCAAGATGAGCAAGGTGCAAAAGAATGGAATTAAGGTGACCGATAAGCAGGGCAGGACTATTACTTATAGTGGAATCAAGGAGAGAGATGATGCATTCCAAAAGATTTGTTCGGTGATTGAGAGGAGCAAGGGTGGTGCGTTGAACGTGTTGTACAAGCAACAAGGAAATATTGCGGTGATTACTGCTCACGTGGAACAGGGCAGTCAAAGCCAAGAACAAGTCATGCCGAATATATCAAAGTATGCAAAGTACTTGAAATTGGACTTTAAATAAATTAATTTTGTACAAGTGATTTTGTGTTTCAAAAATGTTTTTAATTGTATTACAACATGGATGCTTTACCAATGTGTGAGTGGCAGGCTGGGCAGGAGTGCTCTGTGTCTTTTAAATCGTCAACGCAGAAGGGGATTAAGCAACATCCACCAACGCAACCAATCAAAACACAAACTCCGGCTGCCAAAAAGTTACCGACACCGACAACCTTGTTTGTCTTTGTTGTTACATTTGACCTGCAGTTGGGGCATTGAGTCATTGTTGGTAATCCAGTTAGCTTTCCTGTTGGTGCTTGTATCACTGTTGTGGATTGGTATTGTTGTGGTGCTTGTACGTATTGTGGTGGTGAGGAAACATATTGTGGTGGGGCCTGTGCGTAATGTGGTGGTGGGGACATGTATGTATCAACGTGAACAGGGTGTTCGGAGGGAATAGCTGTGTTATGGATGAGGGGATCCTTTGGTCCCATGGAGATGTGCTCTGCTTGTTGCATTTTGTGGAGTTACAGTTGATAAAAATATGAAATTTCACTCAATTTTAACTGGTTATCAATTCGACCGTTCATTTTAAATTGAACCTTTGTAAAAAGTTCAATCAGGGATTACCAAAATAGAAACTGGGTCAAATTGGAAGTAGTTCAAGACTCTCACCCCATTAATCAACGTCCATATTTTAAGAAAATAAAAATTTATTTTGCAAACATTTATTCGAAACACTTTGATTTCATTGGAAATAAAGATCATTGGAACAATCATAGGTCGTATTAATTTAGGGACAAATCTAAATCTTGAACATCCTTAACCATTTGTGAACTTCGCGGAAAAATTTGCTCAGCCACTGTTCTTATAACCTTGACAAGTTTTTTCACTGCGCTCAAATCACCATCTAACTTAAAATAACATTTGTTTAGACATTGGCCAATCAAGTACTCGATAAACTCTTTAAAATTGTTATCCTTCAAACACAAATCTATAACTCCAGGATTCATAAAAAGTGAGCTCAAATAAAAAGTATCCCATTCTTGTAGCTTGCTCTCTACTATGTCCTTTCCGCTGATGTTATCTGCCTTCATTTCTCTTGTGACTGTGTTCAAATCATGATCATACAAAATCCTCATTTGATACAAGAATAATTTCAAATCTTTATATCTGCGGAGTTCTGGGATTTCAAAGAAATGTATAGTATTCCTAAACTCAATCAACAAAGCGTTCAAAGTCTTGAGGATGCTGACCTGATGTAAATAAGGGACCATACTCAAAATTCGTGTCAACATGAAGGTTTCTTCATTTCTCAAGCACAAGAACATTCCTTGGATCAAGGAATATCGTGCAGTGTGCATAACCTGTATGTTATTTGATGTGTGTACTAATATTAATACGGATAATTTATCAAATCGCAACATGTTTGTAACAGTGAGATCAACAATTCTTTGATAATTGATATCAAAAAAGTGTGGCACTTGATTGAACACTCTTCTTGCGAAATGATAATCATCTGATAAAATGATTTTGTTACATATATATCGATGAAAGTCATCATCTAGTTCATAGTTTGGATTATTAACTATTGCAGCTAGAGCATCAGCGTCCCTGCTTTGAATAACGATGTCAAGTATCTGGGAGATATCAACTCTTTGTTGGTTTCTTTCGATGTGATTTGACAACTTGATTATCACTAAAGGCATCTCATACCGTGCAGCAAACCTGGTCAGATATAAGTACAAATAAGAATCTAATTCTGGGAATATATCAATTAAGCTAAGAATAATAGCACATCCTTGTTGATTGCGAATATAGAAAGAGAAGATCTCTTCTATTAAAACGACTAGTTGCATGTCAGTCCAATTAAGTTTAACTAAACGTTCTATCTGTTTGCTGCTTAATGTAGTCATTGTTGCCAAACCATCAAGATTTAGTGGTTCTAATTTGTAGTTATGAGCTTGTAGAGCATCAAAACCAGAATTGGTCAATAATCTATCAATTTCGTCTGCCGTAGGGTTTTTATTATATGCTTCCATGATTTTTATAATGTAAGGAATGTCACCAGTCCTACCAGCTCCATATATAGCTGCATCACCAATTTGGATGGGTGTCGCGATATTCTGATTTTGTAAGTAATTAGAGAATTCTCTTATTCTTCTATTCCTGAATAGAGCAGATTCAGTAACCCCGTTCAATAGATCACTTTCAGTTGGCATCTTCTCATTTCTGTCAAGATTATCGAGGAATATAATCAGATGTTTCAATGACATGTGTCGAAATATGTGTATCATGATGTCAGATAACACAGTATCCCTCCAAGTGAGAATATCTCGATATTGAATCTGTCGATAGAGATTGAGGATTCTTCTGTTAGTTGAAAGTAGGTAGTTGAAAACATTAGGGCTCATCTCGGTGTCTTCATTAATTGACATACATCTAATAATAGATAGTGCAGTTTGATTCTCTATATCAAAACAATTATAATTGCATATAGGCTCGTCTCGTAATCGAGTATAAATGCTTAATGAAGGTGTGATAATTGCTGTGGAGGCAGTAGTAGACATATAATAGATTGCAGCGCTGTGAGCAACGAAGACCACGTCAAAGAACATTTTGAACCTGTCAACATTCAAAGGCCTTGCAAAGGACCTAATATCGAATTCATTTAATTTTACTGATATCTTACTCTTATTGCGAATATTTAATCCATATGTTGAGATACTGCTTATAGTAATTATGCTGTCTTGGACATCAACAACGGAGTAATGTCGAAGTGTTGGTTCTAAACAAATATTACGATGAAAGTAGCATACCACTTCGTGATCTATATATATGTCAATGTATAAAGAACTTCCATTTTCAATTTTGTAGTATAATCGATCAAAATATTTTATTGGAAGCATCTTACTTCCAAAGTGGATGATTATTGAACTTATACTATTATTCCCGGAAGTGTGGTGTAGATATAATGCTCTGCGGTCCTTCATTTTATTATTTCGTCACCTTCGGAAATTTTAAGTTTGTGTCTTCTCAACCCTGAATATTGTCATGCCAGTTTTGTGAATACATCTCGTCGCTAAAAGTTACTTTCCCACTATCAATGTTGATTGACACAATGCGGGATTCTTGCTGGAGGTTCTTGCAGGACACGAATAGTGTTTTGACAACGGTATCGTATATGGTGTCATAAACATCATTTCCAATTGGTATATCGGCCGCAACCGTTCTAACAACCTTTCTGCTCTTTACATCAAGTACGACTACTACTATTAAGTGCATATAAAATATCCTTGGAAGAGTCCATTGTTAATGCTGTGGGGTAGGCCGATGTGGAAGGATATCTTTGATCCGTTTTTCAATTTTCAATTCGACTTAGTTGGATTGTAGGTTTGGCTTGCGTTCAAACATTATAGAGATTGATGAATTAAAAAAATAGCATTTCATAAAAAGTATATATATTTGAGGTTCGGCAAGTACCAACCAGTAATCCTAGTCTTTCTAATAGAGCAGCTCTGGATAGTTCATCAACCTTTTGTTGAAGGGATGAGATTGAGCGAATGTGTTCTTCGATGGTGAACTCCTTGTTGCGAAGTTGTTGTTGGAAGGATTTTTGGCTATCCATAAAAGATACTTGGTTGAATGAAGAGGAGTTGTCGGTGGTTGTGGGAGATGCAATGTCGAATCCTGTAGAAACGTCGCTTAATTTTTTTATCCGAACAAATGGTTGTTAATTATAATTCATGATCTTAGTAGAACTCATTTATTCTCCGGTTACCTAATCCTATGTAGCACAACAGTGTTGGTAATTCCTCTACTCACCAATGAGTTCTACTTAGTTGATATGAGCTTTTACTTTCATTATATTTAAATATAATATCTCATAATTATTATCATAATATTGTAAAGTAATGAGTTGAGAAAATGCTTAGTCTTGACAGCTTTTATGGGGAGCGATATCATGTTCAAAACTTCATAACGTTTGTAGTAACGACAGCCGCAGCTCTGTCGCTATTATCTTTCTTTGACTATTTAGCGAACAAAAAGTATGTCTCTTCGGCTCTCTCCAGAAAGTTGGCACACATTTTCACTGGTCCTGGTAAATATTTTTTTTGCATTTTAACTAATTTTAGTCTTTATGCTTTTCTGGAATGCATTTAGTGGAAGATCACCCTTGGAATCACGGCTCGTTGCTTCGGTTATACCTCTCGCAATTACTCTACAATTTTATTTGATCGGGGCAGGGATTATCAAAAATGAGGCTAAAGTCATTGCTTTATCACGAACCGGAAAGAGAGAGGAAATATTGAAAGGACCATTATACTATGGAATAGTATTTGTGGTATGCACGACATTATTCTGGAGGAATTCACCTGCGGGAGGTAAGTCACCTGTTCAAAAACACAATTTAAATGATCAAAGTAATGGGATTGTGTGTGTTATGTGGAGGCGATGGACTGGCAGATGTAATCGGCCGGAAATACGGTCGCGACAAACTTGGACCGTGGTCAAATAAAAGTAACAAATCAATAGCTGGATCGTTAGGAATGTTTTTTGGTGGTTTGTCCTTTTCGGTTGTTTATTTAGGTAAGTAGAATCACTGCATTCTTCTTGATAATTTCAGCAATGTTTCAATGCACTGGAAATTTTGGACCTTCCTTCTCTGTTTTGAATACTTTGCACATCATCATTTTAATAAATATTGTGGCAACTTTTGTTGAGGTGGTGACAACAAGTGATTTAGACAATATAACAGTGCCTGCCGCAGTTATCCTGCTGTCAATACTTTTTATGTAATAGTGGTCATCTGTGTTCTAGAACGTTTTTTATTCATCAACAAAAAAAATAAATTAATTTACGTTGAAACATTCTTTGTTAAAGTTTGAAGAAGGCGATTACAGTAATTGGATTTTCAAGGTCGCCAAAACTCTTGTGTTGAAAGTCAATCTGCACTCCAACTCCACATTCTGCATTTTTTATACTTGTTTTTTCGGATTCATACGAAATCCAAACTGGCACCGTTATTCCTCCCTTTTTGTCTGGTTCTCCAAGTAACTTTACAACATTCACATTAATGAGATCCATGCTTAATCCCTTCGGAAGAGTGCCTTTGTATTTACTATATTGTGCTATCCCTCCAAATGTTAGGTGACGTGTAAATTATAAATACCTTTGTTGTATACGTAAACTGTATCGATGATTGATTTTGTATTGTGAGGCTTTAGACATAATGATAATCCAATCTTCTTATAGTTCCAATAAGTGCAATCTGAATATTTCTTCACTTCCCTCATTTCATCATATGATGGATCCAATCCATTTAGAAAATCAAGCACTCTACTATCTCCACTTTCCAAACCTACAATATCAACAGCAGAAGCACTCATTATGAGTTTTTGTAAAGAAAAAAGTAACAAGTATATAAATAACAATTTACATGTATTTCAACCAAGAGTCATAAATATGAATCGGGTTTGTGGTCACATCAACAGAATCATCCAACTTGATTTTCTTTTTAGGAGGCGACGCCATAGGACTTTTCATTACCACACTATCTTCGCACATCTCCATTAACTCATCCTCATCTTGATCATTAAATTGTGATTGTTCTTGGGTACAAATGTAACTAAAAGAGTTATTTGGTGATGCGGCGCCATCTGAACTTGCAACTATCGGTGACGAATGTATGCTACTTTCATTTTGTAACGAATTGCGTTCCGGAGTAATTTGTACCTTTGACACTTCTTGAGAGGAGTTGGGTGACATTTGTAATTCTTCTTGCATTAAAGTTGAATAAGAATGTGGTGTTTGTTCACGCTGCGCCATTTCGATGACTGGTTGTGAGGACTTTTGTGGTGTTTCTCTTAGTGTATGTACAATGTCGCTCCTTAGTAAATTATCAAACGCAAGGCAAGACAAGTTTGTTTCATCCTCATCTTCACTTTCTTGTATTTCTTGATTTGTGTGAAAAGTTGAAAGTGTGATTAAGCTAATGGAATTTTGTTTGGGGGTTTCAGATTTTTGTGGAGGTGTTTGTGAGGCTTGATGTGTTTGTTCTTTGATAGTCTTGTCGCTGATGGTTTCCTCCTGCTCTTTGTCTTCAAGTATCATGGAGTTTTCTTGGTAGCTATCTTCCACTTGATCGATACTATTGTTCATTGCCGTCTCGTCACATTGTGTCAAAATAGGAACGTTGGGTGTTTGGAGCTGTAGGAAACCAGTTGTGTTGCCACATTTGGCTTTATCCTGATCCGATATTTTCAAGTAGTCACTGTCCTGAGAATGAAAATCATCATCAACTCCGTCAGTTTGGATTGTTTCTTTTGTTGGTGGCAATGATGGTACACGTTGCTTTTGTATTGCGCCTCTAACATCCTTCACGTCTCCTATGGTAAATGAATTATCTGAATTCAAACAGGTTAGTTTTGATAGAACATATTCCACATTGTCGTTTTGTACATTTACTTCGTATTCTTTGAGAGTAAATAGACATCCTTTCAGCTTATTTAATGGTTTATCTTCCGGCTGGGATCTATGTAAATGTGAGTTAAGATGTATTTGGAGTATTGAAATAGTACTTGTTAAACGCTTGCAAGTTCTCGTCTGATATCACCGCATCCACAAAGTGAAATCCATCTGAGACGACCATAGACAGTTGTTGACCAGATGTGTGAGGCTCTATTCTGATTACTTGTATCAAAGATCTATATTTTGCTCTTGGTTGTTCGTTTATAACAGCTGTTACTTCTTCTAGTATCCATGGTTTACGCAGAACTGAGGTCATCACAATTTACCAGCATTTGTTCGTTACAATTCAATGAATTAGTTGAGCGACCATCAAACAATGCAAAAAAACACATCAGTTGGGGCTCCCATAGTACCGACAACTGCTGGGAAAGCACCAATAATACCAAGAGGCGTTCCAGTAGAGAAGAAATTTAGTACACCAGCACCTGCAAACTATGTTCCTGGTGTCGGGAGAGGAGCAGTTGGATTTACAACAAGATCAGATATCGGACCAGCCCGTACAGCACCATCAGCAAGTTTTGGTCAAGCACCTGAAGGTTATATTCCTGGAGCGGGAAGAGGTGCTGTGGGATTTGGACTTACCGGAACTATCGCAACTGGACCTGGTGCCCCACAACCAGTGAGAACCGAAGACGATGCAGATCGGGGTGATTATTCCGATTCACAGTTCGACCAATGGTCAGGTTTTGACGGTGGAGGACTATTCGCAGCTGGTGCCGAATACGATGCAGAAGATCGCGAAGCAGACCAACTTTGGGATGCAGTCGATAAGCGCATGGACGGAAGACGCATAAGACAACGAGAACAAAAAGAAAAGGAAATGTTAGAAAAATACAGAAATGCAAGACCAAAGATCCAATCACAGTTTGCTGATCTTAAAAGAAATTTATCAGAGGTCACAGAAGAAGAATGGGGCAACATTCCAGAAATTGGCGACTACTCCGTCAAACGACGCAAATACGAAACAATTAGTGCGGTTCCTGATTCTTATCTTGTCCAAGCTCAACAACAAAATGTTCTATCCACAAATGATCAAAGCGGTACATTAACCGATCTACGTGCCTTGGGTCAACTAAGAGGCATTCTCATCAACAGTCAATTACAAAAAGCAGAAGATGACGTCGCCGGTAAGAGCGTCATTAATCCAAAAGCATATTTATCGGGAATGAATCCAAGTAGCACTTTGGGAGCATCAGAAGTTGGCGACTATCAAAAAGCAAGGGAATTGCTCGTCAACATTACAAAATCGAATCCTACCAATTCCGAGGGATGGATCGCATTAGCAAGAGTAGAAGAATTAGCAGGTAAATTACGAACAGCAAGACAAGCAATTGTCCAAGCATGTGAAAATTGTCCAGAGAGCGAAGATGCATGGTTGGAGGCCGTTCGCCTACATCCACCCAATGTGTCCAAATCACTCGTCGCAAGAGCAGTTCAACATTTACCAACAAGCGTAAAAATATGGTTGGCCGCTGCTGAATTAGAATCAGATGTACGTTCGAAGCGTAAAGTACTACAAAAGGCACTATTGACCATACCCGACAGTATCGTATTATGGCGCGAAGCAATCGAATTACAGGAAGACGAAGACAATGCAAGGATATTGTTGGCAAGAGCCGTTCAATGCATTCCTGGTAATGCAGAATTTTGGTTAGCTTTAGCCAAGTTAGAAACATATACCAAAGCAAAGGCAGTGATCAAATCTGCAAATAAACAGTTACCAAATGAACCCTTGATTTGGATTGCCGCTGCTGAACTCGAAGAATCCAATTTAAAAGAAGCAACTTTGATCGAAACCATCATCAAGAATTCAATCAAGACATTATCTTCACAATCAGTAGATATTGCTAGAGATGATTGGATCACCAAATATGCTTATTCGTGCGAAAGTAGAGGACAAGTTCACACTTGTAAAGCAATCATCAAGAATGTAATCTCCATCGGAATCGAACCTGCTGATCGAAAACACACTTGGATACAAGATGCCAATAATGCACTACAACAGGGTCACATTCAAACAGCACGCGCCATTTATGATTATGCAATCACCGAATTTCCAGATAAGAAATCATTGTGGCTCAAAGCATGTGAATTGGAAAAGAAACATGGAACAAGACAAGAATTACTGGGTATATTGGGCAGAAGCGTGTTGGCATGTCCACACGCTCAACAACTATGGCTCATGTACGCAAAGGAGGAGTGGTTGGGCGGCAATATTACAGGTGCGCGTAAAGTACTAGACGATGCATTTAGCGCCAATAAACACTCTGAAGATATTTGGTTGGCAGCTGTGAAATTAGAAAGTGAAAATAAAGAATTCGAAAGGGCTCGAGCACTATTAGATAAGGCTCGAAAAGAAGTCAATTCTGCTCGTGTTTGGGTAAAGAGTGCGGTGTTCGAACGTAATCTATTCCTCATGAACATTGTAAAGGAACGTTCCAGAGAGCGAGATATTTTACAAAGTGCTCTGGACTCTCTCACTTCAAAATCGCAAATGGATCAAGACGAATACTACAAATTGTGGTTGATGAGAGCACAATATGAAATGAGCGTAAATAGCGACGCCAAGAGCGCCAGAAGCATTCTTGAAAAGGCATGTAAAGCATGTCCAAAGAGCGTACCCGTTTGGCTGTGTGCCGCCAAGTTGGAAGTTGAGAAATTAGATAACATTTCCAAAGCACGTGCTCTGTTGGACAAGGCACGCTTGATGGTTGGCAAAGATCATCACAATAGAGGTGAGTTATGGAGGGCAAGCATCAGAGTGGAAAATCACGCTCACTTTTTATCCACCAAAAAAACATCATTGATGAGCATCACTGATGTGGCGAGTAATATGGGAAAGACATTACTTGCAAAAGCTTTACAAGAGTGCCCTAAGAGTGGTTTGGTGTGGGTGTTGAGCGTAGATATGGAAATACAAGCAAAACAAAAAACACAAGGAGCAGAAGCTATCAAATACTGTGACACTGATTCGTTGGTGATGATTTGTATTGCAAAGATTTTATGGAGGGATGGTGCGTTGGTAAAAGCAAAGTCCTGGTTGAACAGGGCTATTGCTTTGAATAAGGATAACGGTGACGCATGGATTCATGCTTACAAGTTTGAAATGGATCATGGTACGGAGGATAGTAGGAGACAAGTCAGAGATGCTTGTATCGCAGCTGATCCTCATCATGGCGAAATGTGGTGTGAGCTGAGAAAGGGTCATTATTGGGAGGTCACGGTGCTGGGTGTTGGAGAGAGTTTGGAACGTGCAGCGGGTTTGTTAGATATTAACTCATTCGAATCTTTGCACATGTTGACTTCGTATGTTTCTCCTGAGCAGGAGCAAGTGGTTCAGACCAGTGTTAAGGCTGGTTGATGATTGTGTCAAATAGATTATTTGGTTTGCTTGTTAATGTCATTCATGGTTGTTTGGTACGAATAAAACATTGTTTCATGTTATTTTATTTTTTTATTGTTCTGGTTCTTGCTCCGGTGCAGCGGGTATAATATCACTATTCATGCTCAAAAAGGCAAGAGTATTGATTAGATGTAGCCTTGCCAACAAGCAGTTTACCACAAAACATAAACAGCACATGGCCGTGGAAAGTACAATATAAACAGGTATAAACACTACTGTGTATGATGCAGTTACAACACCATCCAACTTTAATGTTAGGACAACGACGAATGGGATCATTCCTATTGCTAACGTTGAGAAGGTACAAAAAACAGTATGTATGCTTGTTTGTATTTTAATACACAATAACCTAGCACAAATGGTAATCGGGCATGTAATCATGAACACCAAAAAGTATGTGGGTATGTTGATAATTCTATATGAGGCACTAATAGCTCCATCCAACTTGGCAGCAACTAGCGCTACTTGCGTAACAACCAACATGTTGTAAACGTTACCTATTAGGTACAAGAAATAGAATATTTTATTAGCACCGTATGTTGTCTTCAACTGATATAATCGTCTACCCCGTAATAGCGGCATTATAAAATATAATAACGCATACACATAGACTGGTATCACACATTTGCTATTTGTCAAATCTTTTACAGACAATCTAAGTAAAAAGCAAGTAGGGACAAGAAATAATAGCATGAGTGGCCAGACTACTAAATGAATACTTAGAATCCAAACTTGATCAGTATTTTTATCAAGAAAAAATGTAGAATCATCCCCTTGATGGTCCTGAAATTGATCGTTAGCATCAAGAATATCGTGGGCTTTCTTTTTATATTTATGTAATAAACTAGGATCAACTGTGAGGCCTGCCATCCCAACAACAAAAGAAAAGATCATTAAAATAATTGGAATAGATACAGAAGATATGCTCGTTAGAGAACCATCAGCATAAAGAGGTAATGTACAACAAAACGCGATTAGGCAAGATAAAAATACTGTTGGAGCAATAAATGCGTAAATCAAAAGTAATAAACTTTGGAGAGCAGAAGACCAAGCATGTCTTTTGCGAACACCCCGCAGCATGTACTTTCTATATGCGCGTTTCTCGAAATATCCACGATAATTACTTTCGTAGTTCGTTCCATTAACCCTCAAATATTCCCTCTTCCACATTAAATCATTATTAGAAACAAGGCTCCGCCACTTGTTATTGATCTTCTCAACAACAAACAAATCTTTATAGTCTAAAAAGGAAAAGGTATACAGAAGAATATCGTCCATCAGCAGTCCAACATTTTCTGGTTGGTGCGCTTCGAAGTTCATGGAATTTATCCAAGTGGGTGCTGGGACCGACAGACTAGCGAGTAGACCTTTATCAACCTCGACATCTTGTTCTTGGATTGTTGTGTTTTGACGCTTGCGGAAAGTCCGGTTAAAAATGCCTATAATATCTACATCCGATGTACTCTCTTCAGCGTCTTCTGAATCTACTACTTGCGTATGTCCATCATTGTTCATTGCTCACTTCCTTGTCGAATCTCAGAAAGTTTTTTACAACACGAAATCAAATCGAACATTCCTTGTGACTGGTTATTATTGTCGACTGCAAAAAAATCTCTGTGATGCTACAATCCTTGGTTCAAATAATAAATACAGAATCGTAAAGTGAATTCAACCATTTATTACATCGATGAGGACTTCTTAGTCTTAAAAGTGGCATCGTTTCTTTGAATTCATCAAGCATAACTGGCAGTTTTTTCTCCAGGTTTGGGTGATTGTTAATTACAAACAGCAATAGGGAATCTCTACTGGCCAGGAAGTTCGACAAGGATTCTACATTCCCATTACATACTGGTTCTTTGAAAATGATTCTCTTGAACGTCCTTGTCAGTAACCTAAATAGCACAATTGAGAGTGAATAGTCCAACCAAATTGCGAAGTTTGCTTTGCTCCAAGTAATCCTTGGGACTCGTTTTGTATAGTTTCCATCAATAACCCATCCTCTGCTTTGCCCTGTAGCTATTTTCTTCTCACTTGCGTCTAAAAGTTCGTTTAACTTGCATGTAAATTCATATTCGGTGGCTTCGTTCCAGTTTGGCCTCCAGTGTATGTAATCTAATTCAATCCTATCAAGTGAATATTTATTGGCGAGTTCTTTGGTAAGGTAGCTTTTACCAGAACCAGAACAGCCCACAACGACCATACGTATTGGTTGCTTTGGGTCAAGAACAGGTGTCTCGTCCTGAGGGCTGTCATCTCTTATGTATCCTATCAGCAATTTGAATAGGATAAATAAAGTGATAAGAAATACAACAGTGAGTATCATGTTTGTTTTTCGTTCAATGTTGATGTTGATAATCACTGTTCATGTTGATTTTGTATGAGAGGCTTACAAAATAATTACAACAGTAACCTGGTTTATAGAAAATTTAAATTAATTTTGATGCACGTACTAAACAAGCAGTGCTAAGTATCTCAACACTCACACTAGCATAAATATAAGCAGACTCATGGAAAAGAATCATAGCTTCATTAAAATATTTCTACTAAATTTGAACAATTTATTCAAACTGTAAAGTGTTTTTATATAAACATTTACCTACTTATATGCTTATAGGATGAGGTTTTTCTGCTGTTGTACATATGTCAATTTAAATTATGAGAAGACAATTTAGAAATGCGTTCTTGTTGAAGATTGTATAAAAATTCATCGATAAGTGTGATTTGTTGAAACATAATACATTCCAGCTTTCAAAATCATATTTCGATGTTATGATATAGATAGCATGAATTATCATACGTTGTGTTTTGTCATCTCAAAATCCTCAAATTCTCTTTTGTACATTTCTATTACCTTCCATGTCTGTATTTCTCATTCCAAGTTCAAACTTGGTGTGCTTGTATCATTAGTCTCGTTGTTCCGAGCCTTTTATGCTTCTTCCGAAACTTTTTGGGTCTCCCAAAATCGAATCTAAAATTGACTGGATTACAACATTTCAATCATACAAATCAGGACCAAACATTCATTTACAATTTAATTATAATAATCCCTACAATCTATTTTAAACAGAGAAAGTTATCTGTTGCCATAGTGGTAAAATAAATGCCGCTATTGCTAACTTTTCTACTTTTTAATTATGATTGTGATGTTGTGTCCTGACGTTTGAAGACATCACAGTCGCACCAAAGCAATTAAATAAAAAGAAGTAGACCTGAAATGAAGGAGGTCACAACCCTTAAACCAGGTTTTCTAGATGGGTTTTTAACCAACAAGAATGTATCTGTTGGGAAGATAAACAAGAAGCACAAAATACTACTCTTGTTCCTCAGACACTCTAGATGCTGCTTCTGTAAGTTTATTCACAAGTTCTCAAATCACACTAATAGGTCAAGAAGCAATCGCAGACATTGCCGAGAACTACACAGCCCTTGTAAAATACAACACAATTCCCATACTCGTGCACATGGAGAACCCAAGTTACTTTTCAAGATTTCTAGAAAATGTAATATCACCCCAGTTACATAATATTGACCATGATTAGTTTGCAGGAGACAATGAAATTATCAAAAACATGGTCACAGTACACGACGAAGACAATGTTTTATCAGACACTTTTGGTATTATCAAACAAGCCTCTAGAATCTATTCGGGATATGTAATATCGCGTGCCCTTACTAGTCAGTATAAAAGTAGACCTCCAATTGAAGGTGGTCGCTTTTTACGTGTTCCTTCTCTCTTCATCATTGACGACGGAGTAGTTTTAAAAGAGTTCAGACACGTTCACATGGCCCAAAAGCCTGATTACATAAGAGTTTTAGTCGACCCCGACAGTGTGTATGCCGAATCCGAACTAGAGCCATTGACTGCTGAGGACGAGGAATGCCCGAACTTGGTGTGTGCCCTTCCACCTATCCAAAAGCCCACGCCATCAAATCCATCGGTAGTCTCGTGCTCAATAAGGTCACCACAATCACCTACGGAGGATATTGATTTGGACCATGTTCTCAAAAGCAAATCTCGAATCAAGTACTTTCACATGCATGCCGCTAAAGTTCACAACTCAGAGAATCTGTTGTTCTGGTCAGCTGTTCAGAAGTTTGATGAGAGCGAGGATCTTGACAAAAGAACCGAATTGGCCACGAAAATTATCCACACATTTTTTGATTCCAAATCGATGCTAGAGATTAATACTACAGATAGTGGCAAAAAGGATGTGATTCGAACATTCAACGAGGAGGGTCCAGTGGTAGATCTTTTCAAACAAACATCCAACGAGGTTTACTATACACTGCTACATTTGTACGAAAACTTTAAAGAGTCGAGTTTGTTTACGGAGATGCTTAAAAAAGCAAAATAATCCACACTTGTAATAGTATAAATAAAATCGTTTTTCGATATGTTGTAGTTCTGTTGTATAATTAGTTTCTGTATAGTTTATGGTTGGTATGAGTTTTCATGTTCCATTAGGTCAACCAATCTATCATTACAAAATATGTTGATCACTCACGCCACTTTGTTTATGTTTATTATTGGCCTTGTCACGGCCAGTCAAGATGGTGAAGTCGATGTTGGGTCAAAACATTTCACAGCAATAACTATGTCTTTAATAGCTGGTCTATCAACTGGGATAGGTAATTTGTCTTCAATGTGAGCACTTATATAGTTGTAGGTGGTTTTATTGTGATGTTTTTAGGAAGGCCCTCTGAAAAAACGATTGGAGCGATGTTAGGATTTGCCTCAGGGTAGGTAGAATAACGTCACGGGTTTAACCATTATAGCGTAATGTTGTTTGTATCTTTTGTACATTTAGTTCCAGAGACTGCAGAGAAGATCGGGTGGCAAATGGCAGTTTCATCCTTCCTTGCCGGAGTTGTATTTTTCTACTTTGTTATAAAACTTATCCCTGAGCCCGATCCTAGTAAATTCGAGGAAGCACGTACACAGGATAACAAGGGCACTAAAAAGGTTGACGCCAAATTGCTCATGACTGGAATTGTTGTGGCGACGGGTATGGCGCTCCACAATTTTCCAGAGGGAATGGCAGTATATTTATCGACTCTTAAACATTATAACCTTGGACTCGCAATAGCCTTGGCCATCGGTCTCCATAATATTCCGGAGGGTATGGCTGTGGCGGTAACAATGTACGCCGCTACAAAGAGTAAATGGCAGGCATTGAAATACAGTTTTTTGAGCGGACTATGTGAACCACTTGGCGCGATCATGTTTGGATTACTATTTTATGGGTGGCTTAGCGAAACGGCAGTTTACTTCATGTTAGGAAGCGTGGCAGGAGTAATGACTTATATATGCTTTGCGGAGCTTATATCAAATGCACTCACGTATTGTGGTGTGACGATAACAGTAATTTCAAACGTAGTTGGAATGATTGTTTTGTTCCTGAGCAGCATCGCTTTAGAACAATTTGAAGAACATTAAAAAGAACATTAAATCTTACCGCTGTTTGTACGTCCATCCAGAATGTGATTGACTCACATTTCCTTTCACAGCACAAAGCCTTCCTCTACTTAAAATAATGTGTGACACTAAAGAATACAATAAAATCGTACTGTTGGAAAAGCACGACAAGATTTTACAATCACAAGTATCAATATTTCCCGAAACGCTTTTAAATGTATCCGTTTTTTCATCTGAATACGGGCAATACTATTTCGCAACGTGCAACGTCGTTTCGCAGCATTGGTTGAAATACTGGTAAAAATAGCTCTTTTCAACAAAAAAGGCTTAAAAATATTACTATAAAATAAAGTATTATACAATAACGAATTTCTAAACAATAAAATGAAGATATACTCCGTCATCCTACTCGTTTTGTGTCTAACCTTGGTGGTCCTAGCGCAGGAGACGTCATCTCCACCTCTTTCAGATACAACAGCAGCTGTAGTTACGACAACTGTTGCCCCAACTACAACTGTCTCTTCCCCAACAACAGAAGCAACAGCGGCAACAATAGCGGCAACAACAACGACGGCAGCTCCTACCACAACATCTACGACTACTGCTGCCCCAACTGAAAATTCACCAACTACAACAGTGGCAGCAACAACAACGACAGCAGCAGCAACAACGACAGCAGCAGCAACAACAACAACAGCAGCAACAACAACAACCGCTTCGGTTACAACAGCAGCGTCGTCTCCAACCACAAGCTCTCCATCATTAACAAGTAGAGTAACAACGACTGCCACTCCTACCACTACTACTTCAGCGCCTGTGTCGAACTCGAAAACAACTACTCCTGCTCCTACAACTACTAAAGCTGCATCCGCCACTAAAGATCCCAAAGCATCCACAACCAATGCCCCAACACCCACGCCTACACCTACTTCATACCCAATACCTACTGACTGTTCCAAGTGTCCTAATGGTATGACGCATTGGTGGGAACAACAAAGAAGATTCCCTTCTAATGGAGATAGATGTCAGTGTACATATCCATGCTGGACATGTGCGCCAGGAAAGATTCATTGGTAAGTATAACGTATATGATTTGACTTTTTTAACTGTAATGTAGGTACGAAACAACGTTGAGTAAACCAAGTAATGGAGATGACTGTAATTGTATAGACATTGGATCTGACATGGATGGAGAAGATAATTCGAGGTCAGGAGCTGCCAGTGTATATGTAGGAATAGGTGTTATAGTACTCGGATTTTTAGGACTATTTATGATACAATAAAGAACAATTTTGATTTTAACATTCAGTCATTTACTCTTTCCAATCTGTTGTGCCTACATTGTCAACGAAAACCACTGGACTATCGAATTTATCTAATAAATAACATCCAATAGCAGTGTTTGGCAAGCACATACCCCATCACATGAAAAATGTACGAAAGACTCGAAGAATAAATTAGACTTGTTGGAAGGACCTCATGTAATTTGTATCTTAAAAAGCGTCTTCCAGACCGAGAAATCAAAACCTGTAGAAGCTGCTTTTACAACCCCTACAGGCCCTTCTAACCGTATACAATTGTGGTCTGTAACCTCAACAGCATACGGGTCATCAGCCAGATGTCAATTGTGGACGATCCACAATTATCATCTGACTCATGATGTCACCAATGGTTTATTGGGACACGGTAAGCTATGCACGGCTTACCGATATAGTTATTAAATTATGATTGAGATAACACTCATTCCGAATAAATTAAATATTTGATTATGGGATAAATAAAAACTCTTCGGATAAAGCGTGCTGTTTTTTGTAAAACTGTCAACCTAAAATGTTGTCAACACACACAAGGACATGTTATAGGATGTGTCTTGCGGGGGTAATCAATGCTCCTCTCAATAGCATCCCCGTTTCTAGAAATAGAAATAGCACGAGAGTCATGAGGAGACATGAAGCAAAAAACCCAGCATATGGAGAGGTAATACTGAAGGACAGATCAAAGACCGAACCAACACATCCGAAAATGAGCGAAATTAAAAAGCCCATGACTTTCGACCAAATGAAGGACGTAATAGACGAAAAGATTGCCAACTTGAGGGGTGGTATACCCAGATACGATGGATTCGCAGACGTATCTTTTGAAACTGGTTCCGATAAGAACCCCGACGTTCACGCACCTCCATCATGGGATCAATATTATGAGTTCATTGGCAGGACAGTCCCATCAGTCAACTATAACTTTCAAAAAAAAATTCAACGCAGATAGTGCCGCTACTTTATTCCAAACATCAATCATGAGCACCAGACCTCTCACAGAATTCGAAAATCAAATCACAAATTGGCGTAAGGGAGGTTTGATGCACGATAAAATCAGAACCAAATCATTCATCAGAAGCTTTGCAGAAATGCCAGTCTTCAGACACAAACCACCGGATCCATTCGCCCACAGAAGAAAAGACCTTGCAAGAATTTCTTACAAGAATCCAAACCTGTTGGCAAAATTCTTAACTCCTGGAGGACAAATCCTACCCACACGTCTCACCGGAGTAAGAAGAAGGACCCAAAAAAAACTAGCATCCGAAATCAAAAAGGCTCGTTTCTTGGGTATTTTGAGTTTCACAGGTAATTCGGTCTACCAAAAGATTCGCAACACTGCCGATTTGTCTGGATTATACGAACATGTAGACGAAAAGACGGGAGAGGCGCGAGTTTCGCATGACATTCCATCCGAAGAAATTGTCGAGTCAGGAGATCATCTCGAGGAGGATTTCCAAAAAGAGATCGTGGGGGATCTTGCAGAAAAGAATGGCCTTGCTGCGGAAATGATGGGCGTTCCAAGTCAAGTAGAAACTAAGTTCGTGTTTGACACCTTCAAAGACGCTGCTTACTTGAGCGAGGACGAAGTGGACATGAGTTTGGACGACAAGGACGATAATAATGTTGTTGGTTCCGATGATGAGGGTGGATCGGATGGATCCGAAGATGACGAAGATCCAGTCGGAGATTACTTGGCGAACATGGCCAGAGGAATTGCACCAAAGGGTACTTTGGAATGGGATCCTCCGAAATCAATTTCGAATCCAAGATTGAGCCGAAAGGACTATGAAGAGGGTGTCAAGGGACATTCGGACGAGAAACGCGAAAAGAAGAAGGAACAGTTGAGAATGTGGTTGAAGGAGAATCAAGTGTTGAGTCATGCTGTTGCGCTCAAGACCAAACAACCACGCACGATTAGACAGGTGAGAGCTGGTCATCAGGGCTTGAGGAATCCTTTGGGTAGTTTTGACCACACTTTGTAATTTGGCGCCAAAAATAAAACTTGATTGGTTGACGTTAAGAGTAGTTGTATGTTAGATGTTTCGAACCAAACCTGTCTCATCAAAACTTCCACCCAAAGAGAAGGAGGATGATTATTTGGATATGTTTGATAAGGCGTTGATGTTACCTCCCAGGGAGGCTCATTCACATCGGACTGAAGGTGGGCCCACTTCTGCTCAGCCTGATGCAAACCTGTATGTGCACGTGGGGATTCGGTGTTTGTAATTATTCTAGTGATGACTTACCGTCGCAAAAGAAATTAAAAGAAACATTGGCACACATTAACAGTTACATCGAACCGTAATTTCATTCACAAATCATTTATACTTGAACTTGATGTAGAAAGCAAGAGGGAGAGAATAATAACACTAGCACCAAAACTCAAAATTCAAGATCGTATCGCATTCCAAAGCGTAGGAATATAAGTAGGAACGAGAATATATCAAATCAACAAAATTTTGAAGAAATGTATTATGACCTGCAGAAGAAATTCGAAGAATTACTTCAAAAATATCAAAAACAGGAAGAAGTACTTCGCATACGTCAGACTACATTTATGAGGAAGGAGGCTCGTTCGAGGGAGAAGGAGGTTCAGCTCTTGAATCAACTCACCGAGGCCACAACCATCTCTAGCGATTCTAACAAAACGATGGAGTCGCTGCGTGATATGAAGGATTCGATACAAACAAAAATAAAATTCATGCAGGGTGATACAAATAAACTACTCGAAGAGCAAGCGAAAATGTTAAATTTCGAATTTGAAAAGAGGGAGAAATCCTTCAAACAAGCCTTGGAAGTAGAACGTCAAAAGAAAACTACAGGAGAGAAGGAATGGCAGGAGAAGAGCCAAGTTTTGAAAACAGAGTTGGATCAATTCAAAGATAATGTAGTGGACCTCGACCACAAGAATAGTAAATTGCTGAGGGAGAACCAAAGGTTGAAAATACAATACAAAGCTCAGGAGGATGACAGGGAAATGTTAGCTAGACAAGTTGTGTTGATAAAAAGGGAAAACGAAAAACATAAGAATGATATAAAGTTGATGGAATCTGAGCTAGCTACAAGCAAAAATATGATACATGAGCTGTCTCTGTTACATCGCGATACAGAATCCGTGAGTAGTCCTATGTCATATAGAAGAAAGCGAAGAGAAGAACATGCCAGCATGAGTGATATGGAGCATAATGCATGGGACGAGCATATAACTGGCACAATGGATCCAGAGAGGGAGAGAAGATTGATGGATGTTCTAGCTAGGTTAAGAAGGCTTTTAGAAACTGAGCGCAAGAATTTAAAACAGGTTCGGACGGCTCATTTAAATAATATATCCGAGAGGACGGAGCTTGAAATTTTCTTGCGGCAATGCATAGATGATGTAAAAAGGGATGTGACCAGATTGTCAGCCAAGTCAAAAAGACCCTTCAGCTCAATGGGACCATTCAACACTAAAACTGATGCAAACGGATTCGTCTATGCGGATGAATTTGCTTATGCAGATAGGCAGCGCGTTATCGACATGTTACTGTCAAAGGAGCGCGTGCTTAAACTCTTGTACGATAAAACATTCCCAGAAAAGACTAGTTTATTAGAAAAGAACGACAAAACAATACCGTTGCCAATCGTATTGCAAAAACCAGATGCCGATACATCTCAAACTGTACAGCAAGAAAATAATAACCCAGTGGAAGACGAAGTCAAGATAAACGATTCCATCCAGAGACAAGAAGAGGACGACGACATGATGGACGACATGGTAGACATGGGCCAATCTCTGGACGCAAGCATCATCTTGGGCTACCTACCACAAAACAATAGTCTGGAACAAAATCAATCAAAATATAACGACGAAGACGATTATTAAATAACAATTTACATTTTATTCCTTCTTTTCGATCCTTGTACCAAGCACAACTAACCTTCCATCATTCAATCCAACAAATAAGAATCGGTCATCCTCCGATAAATCAATGCTCTTGACCGCACTTCCCAAATCTCTACAATTATACCGATGCACAAAACTTAAATCATGCAAACTACGAATCACAATAAAACCCTTGTCACCACCATAAATCACATAACGAGAATCATGTATCTTGAGCACGTGCAGAATTTCGTTGGTGTCCACCTTCTCCAATAGTTTTCCATTGATGGAGTACAAGTACATGATGGTATCGCTTCTTGAATATATTACAATATTACCCAGTCCATGAGTCAGCGTATCCACTTGTGCAGAGGAAGCAAGCGCCAACAAATCAATACAGCCCTGGTTAGGGTGCTTGATGGTGCGCAGATAGGTGCCATCCCTTACCGTATGAACGATGACCGTACAGTCCTTGCTTCCGCTCACCACCACATCCAAATCGCTGCTCATGGCCACGCAAGTAATCTCGTCGTCGTGTCCATACAAGATTTGAATGGGCTGTGGAGGTGCAGTCGATAGCAAGGAATCGGCCTGCCATATCATGACCGTGGTGTCTCTGCTACCGGTCACCAACAGCGCGTCCGTCTCGCACAGCGCACAACACGTCACCAAGTCCTTGTGTCTCCACACCGCCTTCTCTTGACACATGAGCACCTTTCTCTCATTGTGTTGATTGTTGATGAAGGGTTTGCTGAGTCTGAACGAATTATCCCAGTGATGAGCGCTGTACACGTGAATGTCCTTGTGATTACTGGGCACCGGATCGCCCTGTATGGCAAATACTTGTGGATAAGTGTACACGTCGTGAGGATGATCGTGTTGATCGATGGTGGGACTGTTGACCGCAGCAGTGGCCGTCATAATGTTGAATTGACTGGATAGAATGGGAAATCCAATGCTCTTGCACGTCATGTTCTCCATTTGACCGCTGGATAGCTGCGCTGCGTTCACCTTGGCAGCATATACCATGCCGTCGCTCGTCACCACCGCTACGCGAGAGATGGTGCTGACGCCATAGCTAGTGTTGAAGAAACTACCAATCAACGACTCTCTTTCGCTGCCCATGGTGTTGTATTGTTGGAAGATCTTGATGGCTGCGATGGGATGATTGGCAATGGGTCTCACCATCAATATGGCCAACGTGGAAATGCGAGCACATGTGGAGCTCATGGGCGTCGGTATGCTATTGACGTTGGCATTGTTCACGACCGCTGCCACCATCTTGTTATCGTGCTGACACAGCGTGGCTTGTCTTCTTGGATGAGGCCTCTTGAATAATTGAGTGGGCGTCTGACCAAAGTTCTCAATTTGAGCCAACACTGCATTCTTTTGTACGGCATCGTTGAATTTATCAAAATCAACCGTACCTTCGTAGGTCAAGTAAAAGAATACATTCATGGCCTTGACGGCCTCCGGTCCCCTCTGTTTATCTCCAAATATCAAATCGATCCATTCGTGTAAATGAGCGCTCACGTAATCGCTCTCGAGTGCTTGTCTATTAATCTTGATAAAATCTTCGGGGCTCTTTGCCCACTTTGGTAATTCCACGTTGGTGACTTGTTGTAAATTTTGACGCATTCCAAAATCAACTCCGTTCCTATTCACCAAGAAATCAGCCAAGTAAAAGAACTCTGGCGTCAATTCCTTATAATCGCTGGTGGTCATTAAATTAGAGAAGGTTTGCGGTATGGAATTAAACATGCGATCGGCATGATCAAAGTGACCACCTTGCAGAATACGCGCATAGGTGGTATAAGGTTCCAATCGAAGTAAATAATATAACGTGAATCCAGCATTACTGTAATGACTTCCGTAGTGATAGGGCAATAAAGGAGCAGGGTCATGCTCATCGTTTGATTTTCTACGTTCCCAATCATTATAAACGCTCTCCAAATCTCTATACCTCGATGCAGCTTCAGCCACTCGATGTGGTTCTTGTATGCCCATGGGTTTGCTCAAATCACGGTATACTTTCGGATCGTTCAAATCGATTGTTTCTGAGGTATAGTCGCGTAATATCCATGGCATGACTGGATATTGAGAGAAATCATTATAGGTACGACCGGCGAATGTATTTAATTTCATCAAATAATCAAAGTTGCTCAATTGACCTCTCTGCCATTGTTTGGTGATGCCCGATCGATTGATCATGTCTTCTAACCATGGATGACTGTTGCTGGGGGATACGTTGGTGATTAACGGATGCACCACTTTCAAGTGATGTAGCTTCATGCTCGCAATCTTTTTATAAATGTAATCTCTCGTCTCTCTCTTTTCAAAATTCAAAAAGTAATTCTTTTTATCTTTTAAAAAGACTTCGATGGCAGTGCTGCGGAGGCGATACCTTCTTGGATGTAATTCTTCGATGGTATCCAGTAGTAATTCCTTATCGCCTGGTTTATGGGTCAATGCAATGGTGGCTTCGTTGGCGCCGTGTTGTATGCATTTATTTACTGCATCAGCGTACCATGAAATACGTTTGGTGGTGAGTTCGACTTGACCGCTGAATCCTTGCATGGGCGTGATTAATTCTCCATCGCCTTTCCAAATTGTTTTTTCTACAGTACTGATGGGCGTTTCGTTGGACATGCTGATGGATGATGTGGATGACGACGTGGAAGATGGCGGTGCTTGTTGCGAATGATCGTGGTGGTCCACGATGGGCAATGGTTGTTGCGAATCCTCCATGACGATTGCTAATTTGGGTATGAAGAACGAACCATGCACTTTGATTTGTAACAAATCATTTTGAATCACTTTGACTTGTGACTCCACCGGTGATAATGATTCCAATTCATTCTTCTTCTTCTTCTTCTTGTCCATCTTACCAGCTGCACCTGCATGATTGGTTCCATTGTATTCTCTCTTGAGACGTATTCTCATTCTTCTTGAATTCTCTACACTATCTAGTTTATAATATTGCGCTTGATGATCTTGATGAGCGCCCCATGCTCCTCTCTCCTCCGATACATTTCTCATGATGCGCTTCCAATAATGACTACCCAATCGATCGGTCTGTTCGAACGTGCTCTTTGCTAGTATGATGCGAGGTCGTTCGATGCTACGAATCTCTTCGATGCTTCTTCTGGTCAATTCCATTTGTTGTACTTTGATTTCCATTTCCTTTTGTTCCAGAGCGGACCAACGAGAAGCCACTCGATTCAAAATTAATTTCTTTCTCTTCACAATGTTACTGACTTGCATCATTTCTTCGGCCTCCACTCGATGAACGGCAGGTACGATGCTTCTCTCCCATGCATTCTTCCATTCCTTGGTCATGATTAATTGATATTCGCTCAATTTTGTATCTTGAATGGTGAAGAAGGGAGAATTGGATTTCAACACTGGTTGTCTCGATGCATCGTCGGTCAATAATTTGGCCTCCAGTAATCGTCGACGAGAAATGATGATTTCCTTAATGCAAATATACACCTTGAGAGCGTCTGGTTCGTTACCAGAATCCAATAATCTACAAAAGGTATCGAATAGAATGGCAATCATGTACAACAATCGATTATAAAACACGTCACCTTCCTCCAAATCACCGGTCACTGCCCACAATTCGCTAAATCTTTGAATCTCCTTTTCTGATTCCAAATCACGTCTGTTGATGCCTTTGATGATTTCCAAATGGGTCACATCCACGACAGGACTCTCTCGTAATGCATATCGAATCAATCGCAAACATACACGCAACGAACCACCATCTCTCAATCGAGAGTGTTTGATTCCTTGTTGTTGGATGCTGTTGAGCGCTTTGAAATTGGCTATAAATGTTAATTGGAACACGTTCAACAAGGATATTAATTTTTGAGCGATTGGCAAATCGACCCAACAATCATCTTGATCCCTTCTTGATTTGATTTCGAATTCAATGTCATATGTTTTGCTACGTTGTGGCGTCGATAGCGAGGATGTGATGGGACTTGTCATTGTGTTGGGTGTATAAATGGGAGATGTGATGCTCGATGCATTGGTGCTTGATCTTGTGCGTGTGAACAATGGACTCAGCGGTGGTGTATAAGATACATCTTGTTGTTGATGTTGTTGTAATTGAATAGAAATGGAATCTCTTATTCGTTGTATACTTATCGGTGCAGATGCCGATGATT
Source organism: Acrasis kona (assembly GCA_026419775.2). Lineage (NCBI taxonomy): Eukaryota > Heterolobosea > Eutetramitea > Acrasida > Acrasidae > Acrasis > Acrasis kona. The sequence continues at coordinate 7,831 of JAOPGA020001112.1, read as the reverse complement.
GAATCAAATCATTCGTATGGATTTGATTCTCGCTCGTCGATGAGAATGTTGCTCGAAGAGGGAACAAGATATCGAGGGGCATTTTACCGTCGTCAGAAGATGTCGAGTGATGATTGCTGCTCGATGGAGGCGTTTGTTGGGTGGGACTGTGATTTAATGAATTGGTTTGAGGGTTGATGGTTTGATTCGTATTTTGTTTTCTGTACCATCTCTTGTACAATTGTTCCTTTGATATTTGTGAATAAAACATGTATTCTTCGATATAGGTCAACAAGTGTAAGAAATTCTCCAACACTGGCGTCTTATCGTTAATGTTCACCACCACTAATTTACGTTGTGCAGCGGCAATGTAACTATCTAACAATCGTAACCAAACCTTACCAATGATGGTGTTGGCGTCCGTCAATAGCTCTGATTCTTCGTATGTGTACAAATGAGCAATGGTATCTTCTACGTTCCTCCATCCTGTTTTCGAATGAACCAACGAGTGGTATAATAAAATGGTAATAATGTCCAATATAATTTCCTTGACTGCCTGCATGGTCATATCCACTCCAGTATCCGTTTCAAAATCAAACGAAGCGCAAGTTGACGAGAAGGCGCTCGATCGTTCTTCTTGTTGTTGATCCACATCAATCACCACTCCTCCATGTGTATTCGATCCGAACGTAAAATGTTGATTGGCCATGAGCGATAATAACCATGTTTGCCACGAGGGTTGTTTCAAGAAGACTTCTTGCACATAAAAACTCTTCAATTGTAATTTCCAATCCTGTAATACTTGTAATTTGACTTCGTTGGTTGCACCCAGCAATAATTTGAAAATACAATCGAGAACGGATTGTACTTCGAATTGATACTTGCTGCCATCTAATTGTACTTTGGGTGCATTGGTCACGCTGCCGTTGCTCTGATGAACGTCCAATTGATCAAAATCATGCATCGTGGAGATGCTCTCGTCATCCACGAGAGAGATTTGACCCAAGAAGATATCACGCAGCGTAGAGTAAGTATCCTCCGTGAATGGATAATTGCGCAATATGCTGGTGATGTAAGCGAATCCACTGGCACCATCTGCTTGGTATTTGATGCGAGTGGATTTGTTCAACATGAGCAATCGACCGATGCACTTGAGCGCCAACATGCGCACTTGATTCATGGGCACATGAAGTAGGTTCACGAATACTTCGTAGGCATTGTGTTGTGCCATGTGCTCTGCCACTGCATTCATTTGTTCGCTGCTTCCATACAACAACAACTCCATCACGAATCGAGTCACGTCCAATAATTGAGAGTGATCCTTGCAATCGGCCAGGAAGTAAATCAATGCTTGTATTTCTTCGGAGGTACACGTTGCATGACTGGGCGTATCGGCATGAATCATGGTCCTACATAATTTCAACAGGCTACTTCGAATGTGTGCGATGACGTCCACGCTGGGTCGAACGCCCAATACTTCTCCGGTGGATGGATTACAAATCTTTGCGGTGCCCATGATCACGTCCATTTCGCTTCGATCGTACCAATAAAATATTCTCATCACGTCCAACGCACGTTGCAATCCAATCAACAATCGAATTCTCGATTTGGAATCGTTGGCATCGCTAATGTGCATGATGAGTTGTTCCACAAATTTCTTCTGTACGTCCACGTCGGTATAGATCCACAACTTGAAATCGAATAACAAATGACGAACCACATCGGCATATAATGTTTCGTGATGCCTCACCACTCGAAGTAATTGTGGTATTAATTGTACCGTTTGATTGGTCAGGTGTTGAGGAGAGATTTGACGCAACAAGAAACCAACGACTTGGAATCCCTTACAGCGCGCCATATCTTCTTGATTATCGCTATGATCCTTTAAAATATCCAACACTAATTTCAATAATTCGTTCACTAGGTATGGATTGAATGTTTCTTGGAGAGCGTTTTGATTGGAATGAGATAATTGATCCATTTGTAAGATCAACGGGAATACGACCTTGATGCCGCCCAAACAACCAACGATATTCTTTGCATTGTGAGTCACGCACAATTGAGTTCCTTTTGGAATCTTTGCATTCATCATCATTTCGGTCACGAATTTGAGCATTTCTGTATTGGATCTGCCGTTGTTACCGATGCTACCAGCACCAGCATTGTTGCCATGATTTGGATGAAGCATCATTGTGTTTTCGTTTCCATCTTCGTTGAATCCATAATATTGTTGTTGAAAAAAGGCCTCTGGTACGTTGTTCAAACAAATTCGATTTTGATCGTTTGGTAATTGACTCTTTGGATTGTAACACATGACGATTCGAGTGGTCAAATTACCATCGAATAACTCTGCGAATGCCTCGTGACCAGACGAATCCACCGGTTGGAATGCGCTGATGTAATTAGGACCCAATTCATAAATGTGTTTGATGGTGATTGGTAACAATGTGTCGTCGAATACATAAATACCGCCCATTTGTCCGTTGAATAGCGTGGATTCGTCCTTGTGGAGGTGAACTGCGCTGGCTGCAATTCGATTCCTGTCCAATTGATAACTGAACAGAGCGGATGGATAACGAACGGGTATTTTGTCCTGTAATACGCCGTCCACGAACAATTTGATTTCGCTCTTTTGAAAGCTTAATGGTTTGGCACAAGAGTGAACCACGCTTATAAAGTACCATCTCTTCGGATTGAATTTGTAACGAAACGATTTAGATGCAAATGGGTTTGGGTCCATTCTGATTCAACACGACGTGTAATAATTCGCTGTGAAAGTACAATTCGAATCCTTGTCCCAACGAATTGCTAAAACTATATAGCCTTGGTTTATATTCCTGTACTTCTGCACCCATCAATGCATTACTGCGATGCTTTCTTCCCGATTGTCGTTGCCTGCTCTCCACGAGGATTTTATTCTCCAACGATTCGATTCGAAACCACATGTTGATGGTGTAGCCCTTGCTGCTGGGCCACGCTCTATAATCAATGGTGGGAACGACCAATCCGCTATTGACTCCATCCAAATCAAAAAAGGCCTCCGGTTCAGCATGCGTCATGCTCTTTAATGCAGTCAACAACATGCTGGTGATGTGACTATCTACGTTTTGCGATTGTTTCTTGATCATGCTGAAGAAGGATTTTAGTTCCTTCACGGTGATGCTGTGTCTTCCCAACACTTGAATCAAATCAATCACCAGTCCCAAACTACCCCTCACGCTGGCATCGTCGGTGATGATGGTTTGGAATCTCTCCACCATTTCAATCAAGACGCCAATCAATCCCACCTGACAACACACGTTTCTGTTCCTCGTTGATTTCTCTAAAACATTATAAAATTTATTACAGGTCGATACGATGAAGGATTCTTGCGTGTATTGTAACAGTTGAAAAATGATCAAGATCAAATCTGGATTATGAATCGTGTACCGACTGTTCTCGTCAAAGATTCCATCCACCAGCATGTTGAACAGCTCGTCGAAGGTATCTGGTTGTGGTTGATTCTTTTCGCACATTAAAATCAAATCGCGAAGCGCAATGTAATTGTTGGTTTGTGCCTTGATCACTCTCTTGCTGCCATGATTGTCGCTAATCAATAACGTCAGCGTCCTCAACACTCTGATACATAATTCGTGTTGATCGGTATCTGCACAACTAAATGTCAACAAGTGAATCACTTTATCTAATCGCGGTCGTATTTGTCTCTGTAATATTTTTGGATTTCTAGTTTTGAGCGCCCTTTGTAAATAATCCAACATGTCCATCATGAGATGATAACTATGTACCGTACGTTCCGATAAGATTCTCAAAAAGGCATCCGTGTAATGAGCAAAAAATAATTCAAAAACGATGGATTGATCCGATTTGACGCTCATCATTTTTTGAATGTGACCGGATGCGAATTCCTTGTACTGTGGTATGAACAAACAAGAAAATAAACAAGAAAGGGTCACGTTGCATTCCAACGCTTCCAATCTGATTTCGCCGTGCGACAGACAAACGTCCAGAATGCACATGGCGACGTGACGTATGGGCTCTGGTTGTTGTCGTTGTGATTCTGGATCGGGCAAGATCAAATCGGAAATCATGCGCAGCGTTTTGCCCTGATGAATGCTCTTGAGAGTGCCTTCGGTGTGATTGTACGTGATCGTCAGTAAGCTATCCACGCACGGACGTAACATTTCGGAATCATTTTTCAAATCGGTCATGATTCTCAAAAGAGCATTCACTTCGTGTTTGTTATCTCTATTGTTGATGCTTCCTGACCATCTCATGAAATGCAAAACCGAATCTCTAACCACTCTGCCCAATACTCCAGCGTATTGATTCGTGTAAAAGTATTCGCCGAATAAAACCTTGTAGAGCTGTTGCGATACCAGCGAATCCAAATTGGATGGATTTTCGGAAACCAAAATGGTCAATGCATCCATCACGTACAATGGAAATTCGCTATAATGTTTTAATTTGAGTTTGGATTCCCTAAAGAAATCTTGTTCTTGATTCATTCGCTCATCTTGTTGAAAAACCTTCAACAGCGACCACTCCCATTCGTTACCAGGAATCCACAATTCCCTACACAATTCGAAAAATGTGTAAAATTTCCCATTCGTAATCTTCTTGATGAATCCGTTTAGATTGGATTCAATCTTTTCGTATTCATGGTGAGGAGCTGGTGGTCTCTTGTTTAGTTTTTCCATGGGTTGATTCTCCAACAAGGTTTCCTCCAAGTACTGTGCTTCGGTAGAAAAAAAGAAATTTCACCCACAGTGCCAAATCTACGACGTGATCGGTGATTCGGAATCGAGTTAGTCTCGTCATGTAGGTATCGTTCAAATGAACGGCTTCGGTCAGGATTTGAAGCGCCAACATTTGTGTGTTGTAATATAATGTACATCGTGCGAAATCGATGGGTTCCAAATTCACTCGTTCCCATTTCTTTCCTTCGGTGTAATTGACGTGCTCTACTGGCCATCCCAAGTATTTGACCAGTAGGTCCAATCCACCTAATGCGCTGAAGCGATCTGCAACGGCACCCAATTCTCCAATGATGGAGGTGTGGAAATTAGGCGTCATGCAATCGCTCAGGATGATGGCACGAGCAATGTGTAGAGCATGCACCTGCACGTTGAATAAAAACGTAAATTCTGGACGGAGCACGTCGTCGTAGGTCTTGCTGATGGCATCCTTACAGCACGTGAGCAAATCGAGCAGCACTGCTGTCGCTCCCACCGTGCTAAATGTATCGGTCATGTATTGTTGTCTTCTTCTCTTTTCGTTTCCGATCCAACTAGAAATGTTGCTCGCTCTTCTATTTTCTACAGAGATGCTTACTCTTGGAGAACTGGGTACCTCCGAAGCAGCATCAGGGTCGCGTAACGTATTGGGTGATTCCATAAAGTTTGCAAATATTTGTAAGCAACTCACGATGACAAACTAAAAGGGTTAGTGCTATTCTTGAAGAATCAACGCACTTTGATTTGATGGATGATTCTTCTCTTTTCTTCAATGTTGGTGGCTTGGTCGAATATGAGCACTTGTAATCGACGAACGGCGGCATCTGCCAACGCCACACAACTCTTGAATATTTCGTATTGTTTCAGCAGCAGTCGATTCACGTGGGACCTAGAGATGATTTCTACGACATCCAATACTTCGTAGCCGTCATCGGTCGCCTTTTTTGGTGCATTTTCGTCCAAAAGATTCATGCTTAATTCTTGAGAGGTTTTAGTAAACATTACATGCGAATCTTACTTTCGCCAATGTGCTTCGCCTGCTCTTTGAAAAAAAATGATGCGGTTTGTACCAACTCTCTGGGAAATGCCATGATGCTGGGCTGTATGGGTAGTTTGTCCTCTTTTAAATCTTTACTTGTGGTCTAGAGAAAGTATAAAAAGTCATGATAAAAAGTAATGAATCACCCTGAGTAGAATGGGTCTGTTGTGATGTCTCATGCTGGACTTGTGAAATTCATCCTTTGGATCCATCACAGACGCGAGGGTCACTAGGGGAGGATTCCAAGAGGTATGTGTCGATATGAATTCTTTCGCGAACGCGTCCCAAGCCTCTTTTGAACTCTTCACGCTTTTAAACTAATGGATGTGATGGATCTTACTGTTGATAGAGAACGAAACGAAACAAGAAAGCAGGGCACTAATTCTTCGTCTGGTTCGAGGTCTTGCTTTTTAAAGCTTGTAATGTCTGAGTAGTTTGTTTCTTCATTTTGAGTTTGTTCTATCACTTGTTTTTTATAGTTGTCCCATAATTTCCGCAAATGTACTCCTTGTTGATCCGAACTTATATATTAGCCTCTTTATTGCAAATTATATATACCTGAACGCAAAGTTTTTTATTAAATCAACGCTCCACTCATACTCGCAGCTTTGTTTTAGTATTAATTCGTCACTTCTTAAACGTGATTGGCAATCCTGACTGCTTGATGATATTTCAGGCGGTCGGTCGGATTTTCGGAATATATTCCTAACAAAATCCATTAGAAGTCACAGTACTTGTACTTGCTCTTCTTCTATGTCTGGTTGTAGGTTGACGAAACCTGTTGTAATATAATTGAATGTGAGGGTCAATCGGACAATTCCAACGTGATGAACCGACGTTGACGAAGATATGTCCGCGTGTATGAAACAATGTTTCGACAGAGGAACCACAGGAGACCAATGATCTACAAGCTTATGGACGACGAACAACAGATTAAAAAAATCAAAAATTTATTATACAGAAGAACAATGAGACAACTTTATTCGCGCCTACAGTCAATAATGACAACGTTTCTTTTATTGGTATTGACAATCGTTTGTTAAAGACCAACAAGTTCTCAATGGCAACTAGTCATATCGGTGGCCATTCTAGAGATTAGTAAAAAAGCCACAAATCTGGTGTATGACAGTTCTCAAGTCCAATATAGCCTTTAAAACCAAAAATCAATTCCTTGGTTAAGTTGTATATTTTTTATCTCAAACCAAGAACGCAGCAGAGTAATATTGCGCCCTAAAAATGGCCCACATCATTGTGTGAACATCAATTATCCGTCCGTCACTTATTTTAAATACAACGTGTTATCTCAATGTATCCTCTTCTTTTCATCGGAGTGCTTTCTGTGTTGTATGGATTTGTTCCTTATTAAATGGTAATCAAAACAATTTTATTGTAAGATAGTATGTCAATGTCAAACATCACCATCGAAAGTCCAGAGGATGCCACAACAAGCCTTAATGAGCAATATAGTGTTGTTTTGAACCAACCATCTCAAGAAGATATTGTTCTCACTCAAAATAAGAAGACTACCGACGAGCAAAGTCGTGTTGATCCGAACCAATCTACTGAAGGAGATTTTTTAATTACCACTGAATACAAGAAAATTAAAGACGAGACGGCCTTTATGGACAAAGTGCTAGTGTGTTGCCCTGATGCCCTTAAATTAAGCTTAAAGTTAACGTACGGTATTGATCCTATTGAGGTAAAACACACAGCACCATCTCGATATGTTATATCTTTGTTTGGAGGACCGACTAAAAACTACCACGTTGTCATCCATACCAAGGATGGATTTCTCAACTTCCAGAAGAAGTTGAACGACTGGGTCGAGTGTAAATATCAACAGGGACGTTCTTTCAAGTCAGTATTGAGTTTCTCACCAAGACAATTGGAAGTCTTACCAGAACTAGCGTTAATCGTCAAAGATTTTCCATGGTGCTTTGGAACATACACTGTTTCTACCCAAGATAGAACTGCTACTCTTGTCAAAATAGAAAGAAGATATTTCCCATTGAAAAAAGTAGAATTTGAACAAACTTACTTGATCGATGGGGTAAAAACCACTTTTTATGTTCCCACGGAC
>JAOPGA020001109.1:0-103745 GCA_026419775.2 Acrasis kona | reverse complement strand
GTCGAGTATGGTGTGTGGTGGCTATCGTGGTTAGTTTCATATGCTACACCACCGCATCTTCCATCAAATTTGTAAGAACTACAACATCTCAACTCTCATCTTCAATAGGTTGTAATTGGGGATTGGGGAAGACAGGGCGGATACAACCAATCAAAAGTGGCTGAATCCATGGGTAAATATTGCCAAACTAATGGCCCGTGTGATTTTGTTGTTTCCACTGGAGATAACATCTACGATGTAGGAGTAAAGGATGAGTCAGACAAATTATTTACAACCACATTCGAGAACATTTATACACATCCTGGCTTGGAAAAGGTTAGATGGTACATGTCCCTTGGAAACCATGATTATAATGGAGAACCAGATGCCCAAATTAAATACACCAAACATTCAAAGCGTTGGTACATGCCATCAAACTTTTACAGCGAGGCATTCGAAGCTCATGGTACCGGAAGAAACAGAGAGTTGAAATCTACTTCAAAGGGATTAAATGAAAATGAAACCGACCGAAATGTTCAAGTCAGAATGAAGTTGGCATTCATCGACACAAACCCGCTCATCAAATTATATTACTTAGATCCAAGAAGTAAGAACCAAACTGTACATTTAATTAATTTTTAATAGTGAACACTAAGGCGTTATGGAAATTTGATTCAAAAAAACAAAAACAGTTTTTGGAAGATGAACTCAGTAAAGAGAACGATTGGAAAGTCGTCATTGGTCACCACTCAATGTACTCTGCCGGAAAGCATGGAGACTACAGTTCAGTAAAGAGCGCTTATAAGGATTTATTCGAAAAACACAAAGTACATGTATCTTTTGCTGGACACGACCATAACTATCAAATGTTAAAGAATCCAAATCATCCCACGACTTTTGTTGTAAGCGGCTCTGGATCTAAAATAGAGAAGGATAGAAAGCAACACAAGTATTTGAAGAACATGCAAAATGTTGCAGGGTTTAATTTTGTTACGGTAACACAAGATAACATGACTGTTGAGATGATTGATTTGAATGGCAGAAAGTGTCATGAGTTTGTGGTGAACAAAGATTGAACAATAGCCTCCTTGTTAGTATATATTTGTGTGAAAATGAATAAAAGTATATTTTAAGATCAACCTCAATTACAATAAAATTAATACTTTTATTGTAATTAAATTACCTACTTACAAAAGAACTGCAACTTAATAATTATATTTGCACGACACAAGCAAAAAAGAAGATTCGACAAAGAGAATTCGGGATAAATCGATTTTTATTCGGAATAATGAAAATGTCCTATGATAAAGCTAACAATTTAAAGACTGCAACGAGTTTGTACAATATCCACTGAGTGTAGGTATTTTATCCTGACTTGGTCATTTCTTCTTAAATCGTTTACCATTGGGTGTGTCTATAAAATCACCACTATAACAATACTTTCTAGCTCCCAGAACAATGCCATTATGTACGGAAGGCTCACTTCCATATGCTATACTCCCTACAATAGTTTGGTCACCAAACTCGCCCATGAGGTCAGCGGCCGTATCTTGAACGTTGCAATCAGAAACATTTTCGTCTATGTCGTCGCAAGCAAATCCATTAAGATCAATTTCTGGTGCCGATACGCAAGTTATTGAAACATTATCTTTGTATAGTTGATGAGTATCGTTTTCATTATCATCATCGATTAGAGGTGCATTTAAATCTATATTTGGGACTTGATTTTGTGGTTCGACTTGAATGTTTTGTTGTGTTCGTTCCTTTTGTGTCTATAGCGATTAGATCCCCAACGTCAAAATGTACTTACCTTTGTTTGCTTCTGTAACTGCTGCTCTATAGATATCAGAAACTGCAAATCATGTTCGGTTGGTGAAAAAGTACGTGGTGATGTATTCCCAGTCAGAAGATCATAGACTTTGAGGAATTGTTTAACCAGAACACCATACTTATATAGACTTTCTTCTATTCTCTTGAGGTCTCCAGGCGAATTTAACGGCTTCAATCTCTGCGAGCGAAGTAGATTGATCTTTCGAGCAAAATTGCCAGCAAATCCTTTGACATCCTTTGCGTACGGTTTAATCTGTTTAATCTTCTCCCAGTATTTAAAGTTTGGAATTTGTGTCACTGTGACAGTGGTGCTTGTAGTTATTTGTTCATTCGACATCATAGTTGTTAAGACCTGTGCAGCTTTTGTGTGCTCGACGCTTGATACAAGTTGTAGAAACTGTTCCCTGGATGTCGATTCTTTCCAAAACTCCGCAATCTTTTTTAATGTATAGGCAGTTAAAGTATTCTCGTCTATTTTACGTAATGCTGGGTTCCTCTTCATTGTCGACAATACCAACTCGAATATTCTTGATTTCCGCTCCTGATCGATTTCAGAGCGCCATAATTGCTGTGTAGGCTGTGTTATCATATATAACTTGCTGATGTAGTAACCTGAATAAAAGTTAAACAGTCACAAATAACTGTATTTGTTTTAGTTGACCACTTTGAAAGAGTGCGAAAAGCACAACAAAGTCAATACCTCAGAGCAGACATAACAACAATACACTCCACAGAAACCGAAAATAAGAAGAACAACAAATGTACAAAAAACATTGAATTTTACATAATAATACATAATTAATTGCTTGCTTTGATTTTAGCATTGTTGAAAGAGCGCCTCATCGCGTAGTAATTGTTCAAGAAAAATTCCTTCTTTGTGGAGTAATTGTCCAAAGAATCTTCTTCATCCCATGTACCCTTGTTAAGCATTTCATTAATGTCCTTCCACACAACATCCAGCACCTGTTCAAAGTGTGATTCGTCTTCGGACCATTCCTCAATTGCTTCCAAGAAACCCTTTCTGACGTATCCAAGACAGTCATCGCTGATTTCGTATCCGTACGAAGAAAGATTGTTGTCGAAGAATTTTCTAATGGACTCACAAAAATCATCTCCTTGAATAATTCCATTCGCATCATTCTTAACCGACGTTGCGATGACTTGTTCAATTTTGAGTTGGTGTTCGTTGGACTTGTCTTCTACTAGAATGGCACCTGCAATGTTGTCGATGGCATATGGTTTTTTGTTGTGTACATACAAATTTCCGATATTTCCGTCATTGTCCCAGATGGTTGGCATGCGGTCCCACATGTTTATAATCATGTCATAGGCGGCAATCTTTCCGAGATCTTTACAGGGCCCTTCGCGGTCAAATAATTGGTGAAGAAGCTTTTGTTCTTTGTTTATACTTGTCGCGGCATCTTTTCCATCACCTCCAAGAATCGGACACCCAATCAGGTACTGTTGTATCGTGAAATGTTTGAACTTTTTAATGTCGATGGCAGCTTGAGGGTTGAACTTTTTAAACATTCTCATTACTAGTTGCCCCTCTCTTGACTTTGTTGGAATGATGCGGAAGTCACTGGCTCTTACACCGAGTCTTTTGGCTAAAAGTGTTCCGATCGTCTCTTGAACAGCATCCATGCCTCCTTTAATTACCACGGCTTCCGGCTTGTGGACTTTATTTTCATCGGCAGGTGTTTGTGGTGGTGCTTTTCTCCAAATGTCCATGATTTGTCTGGAGATCATGTTTCTTGTGTGTGTTGGCTTTGTGCCTAGCTGAGTAAAGTAACACCCTCCGGAACCCTCGGCAGATCTTTGTACACCTTCCATTCTTTGCCAGTTGATGTCATACAGAGTTTGTTTTGTTGTACAGTTTAGAAAATCAAACTTCCATTCCGGCTTTTCTTCAACAGTGGGAGCAACTGATTTAAAATGCCACCACTTCTTGGTCATTGGAGGTGGAGGAATTGGGGCTCCATTTGCTCCTGGTGGCGGTATTGTCTTATTCTGTGTTGGCGCTGGTGGGGGAGGAGGTGGCACGCTTGTTGCAGTTGTGGCCACTTCATCGCCAGAGTAACTTATAGTCTTTTTGAGCTTGGTAATTGCGTTTTGAAACATTTTGTGATGATATTGTCAGCTCGATGCGTTGCTATTTTTATAGTTCAAATCTATTTTAACATTTTACTAAAATTAGAATACTTCGAGCGAAGAATAGATTGCTTTTCGAAATGGCGGAGAGATCACTACAGTCTGTACCACTAGCTTCGCTCGTGAGAATTTTTGTTGTGGCTTGGAAATTGTACTTTGAAATTGTGAGCATTCAATTCAATTCATAATTAACAAAACAACACTTCGCAAAATACAAATTTATACAAATATACTATCAGTGAGCGGAGCCAGCATACCTGATTTTGAGAATTTTTCGTTCTTTAAAAAGTTCAAAGGACAATCAACCAAAGTTCCTCTAATGTTCTTTAGTTTCTTCTTGTGCTGGTGCATCACACGAGCCTTTTGCTTTCCCTTCAGTCGACTATAATTATCTCTATACTTTTCCAAGGCGTCTTCAAATTTCTTCATTGTATCATACTTGTTATCTCTCGGAATCACCTCAAACACTTCCTCAAAGATACTAGTGTTCTCTCTAGCAGTTCTTTTCCATAAATTATGGTAAGTTTGGTCACTGATAGGATCGTTTAGAGATGGACCTTTCGGACGGACATAATTACCAATAACAGGAGGAACGCTGGTGTTAATCTTAATACCAGCACGACTACCAACAGAAGAAGATTCAGAATGAGAAGGATGGGCATCAAAAGAGGTGGCGGTTGCATCATCGTTTGAAAGCGATGGCCATTTTTTCTTTTTATTAAATTTATTTTCTTCAAAAACTTCTTCGGGTGATTCGCTGTGATGTGGCAACTGATTAGCCTCAAGTCCCAAGTGCTCTCTCCAAAGCTTTTTCCTCAAACTACTTGCAAACACTCCACATGTTTCATACTTCATTCCGTTCATTCTGGCGTCTCCTCTATATATGGTATCCGTAAGAAGCACGCCAATCTCGCTGTCACGATCACCTGCCAACGACCTGTCGTTGATGTTTCCACTGCCAATCACGACATGCAGGTCGTCTACAATCATGATTTTACTGTGAACATAGATTTGTTCCGTGACGAGTTCTTCGTCATCGTGTTCTTCTTCACATTCTTCATAATTAGACTCGACTACAGAGTTATCTTCGGCATCATGGACGACTTCATTCCTGACGCCCCATTGACGTAGGTTATAAAAAGAAATATAATCAGAAGGATCTTTGTCAGGAAAGGAAGCACGTAATTGTTGTAGAATGGAATTTTTACCCCTACATATCGTTCGGTACTGCCATTTCATGATGTAGGAAGTTTTAGCGTCTAACAAATTACCTTCGGGATGAACAGGCATGACTACAATAACACGAAAAACTTGGTTTGTTTTCATAGCACGTTTTATACGCTCTACTAAAGTACTTCCTATTCTATTTTGGACCAGATGGCGATTCTTATTGGCTGTATCGCTTATGAAATATTGGTTTTCAATATAGATATAGTGGCGACTGTTGTTGATGAGATCTAACATTGCATTGTAAAGAGAGACTTCTTTTCTTGCACCGCTCCATGTACCCATAGATCGAAGCACTTGGCCATGACACAAAGATAAATGTTGTTGTGGAGTTACCTTTTGTTGAGGCTCCTCCGGTTGAACATGTTTTTTATTAGACTGAACATGATGGTTTTTCATGTCTTTTAATTTCTTCTTCATAATGTACTTGAGGGTCTTGCTCGATGTGGATAAGTTTATTGGATTTTGACCGCCATATGGAACTGAGGACGAGGATTCCATATAACTGGGACTCATAACAGGAGTGTTTGCATAAAGCTGTTCCTCTTCTGCGCGCAAGGTGCCGTCGTCGACGGTTTCAAAGTTTTTAAGACGTGACTGTTCGTAAGAAGAATCTTCATCATTTAGAGACTGGACATCACTAGTAGTCATACTTTGATCCCACTCGTCTGCACTATTTAAAGCACTTTTATTTCTTCTTTTTATTTTACCAATTAAATTCTTCTTGTGATTAGCGGCGCTCACCATTGGCATAAAGTCTAAAACATCTTTTGGTTTTCTAATCAACAAAGTCAACCTATGATACAATGAAGATCTGTTTTGTACAGGTTCATTTTCTTGCTCATTCATCATCTCTTCAGGATTAATTCCCAGTACATCTGCAAAAGACAATTCTCTGTGCGTAGGCGGAGTTTGTTCGGATTGAGATCGGAGAGAATTACTTTCGGAACGCAAATTCATAGTAGAAAGACTCAACTCACTAGTTGTCTTTTGGATTACTGGTTGAGTAGCACCGACCGCACTAGCAGTCTGCGTCAAATGGTGGTTCCAACGGTTGACAAAATTGACAGAAACATCATACACGATTTGACCTCTCAAGCAAACATGAACATCATGCCAAGGCATACGAACAACAGTTTCGCGATCTGTATATTCGAAGAAGGCACTTTGAGCATTCGTAAGTTTAGGAAGATCGCCATACGGCCGACACGGGTTATAATAGTCCGCACCTGGCCACGTGAGATGACAACGGTTGGTATCAACCAGAACATGATGTTTATTATCAAATCTTCCAAAACAAAAATCTAAGCCACCCAGATAAGCAACTCTCTGGTCAACCACCAAAATTTTTTGATGATGACTCCATTCGATGGGAAATTTAGGAGGATGCAAAATAACTTTAATATTGGAATGTAATCCTTCAAGATATTTTTTTGTAAATACAGAAGATAAATTTAGACCAGTAAACCTTGTATCTTTCCATAAAAGAATTGATATTTTCACTCCCGATCTTGCCTTCTTTAAAAGAATCTTGTCTAACCTGTAATCGTCTCTTCTCTTGTTATTGTAATTTCTCAAATCATCAAAATCACGAATGAGGTAAATGAACGGAGACAAACACCAATCAGTCAAGAAGATTTGTGAATGTGCTTTGAGCATGCTTGAGGCCATGGCACGATACGCATCTTCAGCGTCAACGAACCAGGAGGCGCCTGTCTTGTCTCTTTCTGGCGAAAAGGAGTGGTGGCGGTTGTTGGTCGTTGCGATAATGTACATGGTGATGCAAAAGATCCAATTTTGTGTTTCGTGTTCGTCTGGCGCCTGATAGGTTTTGATCTCATTTCTGTCGGTCCGTAGCATGAAAGTATTGGGTCCGAAATCATTTGGGTGTAATTGACGTACTTCCGATAAGTCTGAAAGTGACATGCTTAATGTTGTAACTTCCTTGCTGTGATCTGCTAATGTGAAACACCTGAACAATCCTCCTTCTATTTGGTAAAAGTATTCGTCACGATTTTGTAGGAGCCTCCCAGAACAGAAATATGGATCTTCTAATAGGAACTGAACATGTGTCAAATAATGATTAAAGTGTCAACTTACGTCGATGACTGGTTGAAGAAGCGGTTTGAAGAAGAAGTCAAACACACCTAATCCGTCGATAAGTAAGTTGCTGACCTTCCATGACAGTTTGTGAAACTTTGTAAAAGTTATTTGTACATCTGTCCCAAAAAACTCATCGACCAGGTCAAGTACATCTCTATTCAGTTTGGCCTTGAAAATGTAACGAAAATAGAATTCAAAGTATTCTTACTTTATCAATGGCCTTTTCAGCCTGAAGATACGCGTTATTGATCTCGTCATATTTGGATTCTATAACATCTGCTGCTGTTTGTCCGACTGGCGAGTCCTCTATTTGACGTTGCTCTGAAACATTCGGAGGTAGTTTTGTAAGGATTTCCAGGTCAACTAGTGCCTTCAAATATGAGATGTGGACTTGATTGATAGGACTTACTTGTATACAAAGTTTAGTTTCCTGTCTGGTAAGAACGCCGTTATTGTTCTCGTCTAAAATTCTAAAGGCAAATTTAGCCTTCTCATCAAAATCACCTCTACACGTAACCTAAGCAAATATGATTTAAAAGTTCGGTTGGTATTTACAGATAAGGCCTTGATGAAATGTTTCCAGGTTATAACTTCGGAATCTAGATTAATGTTTCTGGGGTCGACAGTAAGAATTTCGGTATAAGAAAACTCTCTCTCCGCCTCTTTATCAACCACAGCCCTAAATATAGCACTCTTAATCATCTTAGCATCTATGACGGTTATAACCATGTAATTTTGAATCACGTACGGTCTGTTGGATCGTCCACATCATTTGAGTTGTCGTTCGGGAAAAATAATTTCGAACACATTTCTTGAGTCATTACAAGTTTAGAGTCGGGATGCTCGCAAGGGGGGCCATATTCCAAACAAATCTTATTAAATACGATTTTTAACAGTCGAAATTCCTCGTTTGAGACTACAATATTTAGTAAAAGTTGCACGATCACTCACAATGTGTTTGTTGAAAATCGATCCCATCATCAACTTGAGTGCTTATTAGCGTTGAAGCGAGTGACGAAGTAGATTTGCGGTTTTTGGACCGCGGGGTACTTTTAGGTTCGACTCTGTTTTCGGAAGCATTAGAATTTCTTCTCATTACTGGAGAGTCCAATATCGGACTTCCATTTTGAACATTAACTCTTGGACTGTTTCTAACCGACAACTCGTCTTGTCTGAATTCTTGAACAATGTCATGAGAGCTCTTGTTGCAAGAATCAGCCACAGATGCTTTGTTACCCATTTTGCGGACGACAAATGCTTCCAATTTTTTGTCCTGTCTTGTCGTCAAAAGTCAATGTGTACATATTTATAGATATAATCATTGTAATTGTTCGAAATGAAAACATCAATGGTTTTGAATAACATCAATCAGCATTCTTTATTAGACAAGTCCTCAGTCCTATGTTACACAATTTTTTTGACTACAAAATTCTGTCTCCGCTGTCGATTCTTAGATGCCTTCCATTACTATTGAAAGTAAATCCTTCGAAGGCTTTTTGTGCGCTTGCACCCAGGTAACTTGGGTCCCCTATCGAGTCGATTGCATCTTGTCTTGTGAATTCTTCGTCAAAGTAACATGTGTCAAGTTCCGACCTAACTTTAGGTCGGAAAGATGGAACGACTTTTTTATCATACACATCCTGCCAGTCTATACCTCTAAAGAATGGATGGTTTTTAATCTCTGATGTACCTTTTGGTCCACTCCCTAACCTTTTTCTAGGATCCCGTTCCAATAACTAGGAAAAATGAGAAAATGAAAATGAATAAAAGACATACCCGAATCAATAGATCCTGTACTTCCTGTGTCATGAGCTGGTCTGACAGCAAAAGATCAGAGTGTAGGATTTTATTGTACATATCTTGAACATTATCACTATAGAACGGCGGCTTTGTTTGGTTAGTATGCTTTCTATATCGTGACTTACAATTCCCACTAACATTTCATATATAAGGATACCATAACTCCACCAATCAACCGGCTTTCCGTGACCTCTCTGTAAAAGTACTTCCGGCGCTAGATATTCTGGTGTGCCACAAAAAGTATGTGTTCTGTCTTGCTTTAATAAATATTTTGCTAAACCAAAGTCCGTTAACATGATGTGTCCATTTCTGTCCATGAGAACATTCTCAGGCTTTAAATCTCTTTATTAGTCGGTTAGCTGGAATGAAAAATAAATATCCTACCTGAAGACAATATTCTGGTTATGTAAGTGCTCTATGCCTAAAAATAACTCTGCTGCGTAGAATTTAACCCTAGATTCTGAAAACCTGCGCTCTTGCTTAAGGTGAAAGAATAGTTCCCCACCATTAACAAATTCCATAACCATATAAAGTTTTTCCATTGTTTGGAAGGCATAAACCAACTTTATAAGAAAAGGATGCTCAACGTATTGTAGAATTGCTCTCTCTGGATGATGGTCAATATGAAATAACCGTTGAAATGCATACCTGTCCTTATATGTTCTAATTGGTCAGCTTGTTCTAATTTTCTTTTATTAAGAATTTTGATAGCATATACGAGCCCACTATCTTTCTTCCGTACCTGCATCACCTTCGCAAAATTCCCCCTTCCAATAAGTTTGAGCAACTCGAAATCGTCCAAAGTTACTTTATTCCGGTCGCTGCTGTATAACATATCAGAAGGTAAGTTTCTATCCAATTCGAACTCCTGTTGTCCGTCTGCACTCGAGTTACGGCTGTGGCCCTTTGAAGAAGAATCGTATGGGCCTGAGTGTGTATCATGCATCGATATTGTTGGTTGAGTTAATAATCTCTCTCTTCCTTGTTTCTGTCCCATTTCTTTTCTCCCAAATTCTCAAGAAGCTGCTAACAAATGCAATGTCGATAACTGTCCGTTGACGTGTTCTAAAAATATTCTTAGAATCAACACACAACATTTCTTATTATGGTTAGTTTATTTCTTGTAAATCCAGTAGCATTGCAAAAAAGGGTCATTTGTTGGTAAACGGATGCGAGGTGAGCGGTAAACGTTAAAGTAAATGAAAACGCGGGAGTATCAGAAAGATACCAGACACTATAGATATGTATGTCTACGATACAAATAGATTAAAGAAATTTGATAGAATGCTATTTTAATCAAGAGATTAAATGTCATATTTAATCTAACACAGAAGATTGATGTACTACTGAGGCGCCTCAGTATGTTTGTCATGATAATAGTAGGGTGCTTTAATGATGTTGCCACATATGTGCTTGCAATATGCCTTTCTGATTCCAACGCATGTTCACCTTTAACGCATCCGTATATTAGAGCACGCTTCATGTCCTCCCAGCTCAATAGATAAGCGAAAAAAGTTTTCCTTCTTGTCGTTTTTTACTACTGTTGTATAACCATAACGCACTCTTACAGCTATGTACCCTCTTGCTCTGCTCCTCTGTTAGCGTTATTCGTGACAGTTAAAATTTGGCGAAGGTACCCAACCCTTATCTTGTCGACATGATCATCTTGGCTTGTGTTGATATTTTGATTTTGATTATTGATACCTTTTATTTATAGATTCTAAAATGGTCTTTTTATTTTTAGATTTTGGAATTCTATAAAAATAAACAAATTAACAAACCAGGCACAAATAAACAACAAAAACACAACATATCCAATGAACAAGTCCACACTGCTATTATCACTTGCGCTTATTGTCTTGTCAGGTTTGACTGCTAGTGTTCACACCTCAACCAAAGATGAGTGGAAGAAGAGAACGATATACCAACTCCTCACGGATAGATTTTCGGTGGGTGGACCTAACGGCCATGAATGCGACAACCTCTCGAATTACTGTGGCGGTACCTTTAATGGTATCAAATCACAACTAGACTATATACAAGGAATGGGCTTCGATGCCATTTGGATCTCACCTGTCGTTGAAAACACCGACGGTGGTTACCACGGTTATTGGGCAAAGGACCTTTACAAGATTAACCCACGCTTTGGTACCGAAGATGACTTGAGGAGCCTTGTAGATGAGTGCCACAAGAGAGACATCTGGGTCATGGTCGATGTGGTATACAACCACGTTGGACCCATTGACACAGAATACAGCCAAATCAAAGACTTTAACAAGCCAGAGCACTATCACACCAAGTGCCAAGTCACAAACTTCAATGATCCAGGAAACATGGAGTTCTGCCGCCTTTCTAACTTACCTGATCTCGACCAAAACCACCCCGAAGTACACAAGATCCTTTCTGACTGGACAGTATGGTTGGTAGAGAAGTTCAACCTAGATGGTCTCAGAATCGACACAGTCGCCTTCATCAACAAGGATTTCTGGAGTGCCCTTAAAAAGGAAACTCTTGAGGGTAGATTAAAGGACATTTATGTGGTAGGTGAAGTCTTTGACGGTAGAAGCGATTTCATCAACCAATATGGATCCATCATTGGTGGTGTGTTGAACTACCCCATGTACTATACTGTACAAAACGTATACGGACGCAGCGAGTCCATGTACCAAATAAGAAATAGAATGTACGAACAAGATGCTGTCTTCTCTGATGCTGACGCTTTGGGAACATTTATTGACAATCACGACAACAACAGATTCCTCAACCTCCAGGGCGACTGGAAGTTATTCATGAATGCATTGACCTATACTATTTTCGGAAGAGGCATACCCATAGTCTACTACGGAAGTGAACAATTGTTTAACGGTGCACACGATCCCTTCAACAGAGAAACTTTATGGAACAAGTTCAACACACAAAGTGATATGTATAAATTCATGTCAAAGCTAGTCAATACCAGAAGAAACCACATTGATAACATTGCTGCATCAAAACAGGTTGAAAGATACATTACCGATAAACTGTACGCCTTCACTAGGGGTGATGTCTTTGTAGCCACCACTAATGTTGGCTCATACAGAGACCAAAGAATAGAATTTGAGGTAACCTATCATGAATATGCTGAAGGAACAACTTTGTGTAATATCTTCTATGAAAATGATTGCGTCAAAGTTCAAAACAACAAGTTCCCAGTTGTGCTCACATATGGTGAATCCAAGGTGTTTGTACCAAGAAAGTAAATTTACCGTGCAGTCCTAGTTTAAGTTCAAAGACTCTCGGTAGAGGAAATAAATTTTTAACGTTAAAATTACATTCTTTCTAGTATTCTATTCTTTTGCTTCTCTAGTGTAGTTTTTTGATAAGCGTGACAATATGGTGATATAGAATTAATTGAAACTTGAAGCTCCATCACAATGGTGCACGTGGAGTCGATTTATAACTTGGAGTTTCAAAGAGGATTGTTTGTGAGTTTTGAAAAACGATCAACCTTGAAAATTGTTTATTGGATTGCCCGATATGTTGTCTCGTGTGAGGGGAGCAAGGCTGTTAAGCAAACATATACACTCGACAAGACCAGATAGGTAATCATGCATTTCAATCTATTATAACGTTTGAAGATTGTTTTCGAGCAGTAGCAGAGATTTCAATTCTGTAGGGTTGTTCAAGTGCTCAAGTGGTGGCCATAAAGTATATACCCCATACTCCCAACAAATATCTCCCTTCCATACAAAATCATTTTCGCTGCAGCATCAAAACATTTCTGGCGAGAAGATTGAAAAAAGCACAACAGAAACAAAAACCGACGAACAAACTAATACTGTAAAATCAGAAAATGTCGAACAAGCGAATACCAATATAAATGCCGACGCCACAAACAAAAACGATTCAGACAACACTGCAAAAACAACAGCAGCCAATGAAAATCAAACAACGCCCCAAGCTGATCCCACAAAGCCCACCGATAAAATGATGATTCTTGCGAAAAGAATATTAGACAACTTTAGAGAGGGCAACCCAAACTCTTCTGAGAGATTGATCGCATTAAAAAAAAGCACCATCAAGTTCGTCAAGAAGATACCCGGCTATTTGTGGTCGGCAGTTTCCTGGTTGGCCAAATACACTTTTATATTTGTTCGCAACCCATCAATAGCCAAAGATTGGTACCAGTCAGCCAAAGACGTTGTAAAGCACGAAGCAAAACATTATTGGGCCGGTACGAAATTATTCGCAGCTGATGTGTCCACCGCAGCCCGCCTCTGTAAAAAGATCTTTCAAGGAAATTCATTAACCAGAAGAGAAAGAAATCAGGTTAGTACAATTTCCACGCGTCATGTCCTATTCATCCTCTCCATCTTTAGCTTCTCCGTACCATTTCTGACATTTACAGGTTAGTTCCCTTCCTTGTCATTGTTGTCATTCCATTCATGGAATTCCTTCTTCCAGTCCTCATCAAAGTCTTTCCAAACCTTTTACCTTCCCAATTCGAAGGAAAGTTACAAAAAGTAAAATGATGATTTTCATGTTTATTAACTCTCGACAGGAAGATAAATTAAGAAGAACGTTAAGAGCGAGATTAGAATTGGCAAAATTCCTTCAAGACACTTTGAGCCTACAAGCAAACGAACTCAAGAATAGCGAATCCGCAGAAACGGTAGCGACGGCCGAAGAATTAGAAAACTTCATCGAAGCAGTACGTAGAGGAGAGATCGTCAACAATGAAGACATTATTCGTTTCGCAAAATTATTCAACAACGAAATCACCCTCGATAACGTTTCCAGAGCACAGCTCGTCGGAATGTGTCGTTACATGAACATCCAGCCATACGGAACGGACAAATTCCTACGTTTCAAATTAAAATCGAAATTACGTCAATTAAAAACGGACGATCGTCTCTTACATTGGGAAACCGTAAAGAGCTTATCCATGGACGAACTAGTCTACGCTTGTCAATCGAGAGGCATCAGAGTGGGTTCCAAATCAGAAATGAGAAAAGGATTAGACGATTGGTTACAATTGAGTCTGGACAAGAACGTGCCTGGAAGTTTACTAATCATGTCCAGAGCATTAACATATACCAGCGGCGCCGTCGATTCGGACGAAGCCATCAAAATGGCATTATCCTCCTTACCAGACGACGTCATCGAAGAGGTGAGCTTATCTGCTCCTAGCAAGGACACTTCGGACGTAAACACTCGCAAGTACGAAAGTCTAAAACGACACGAAAAATTGATTCAAGAAGAATCAAAAAAGAAAAAGAAGGAAGAGAAGCAAGAAGCTTCGGCGAATGCTACGGCGGCAGTTGCTTTGGATTTCGAACCAACTACGCTCGGCACGTCGGAAGATGCTCTTCTTCTTCAACAACAACAACAACACTTGCAAATTTCCAATGCCGAAAGCGTGGATCGCGAAGAAAACACTTTGGTGCCAGTGACGGCGGCGCCACCTACTGCAGCAGATATGGTCGATGCAGAGGAGCACAGTCACGAGAAGGAAGAATTGATGAGCAACATTAATAAGGTGATTGCGGTGTTAGCTGCAGAGAGCAGCGTAGAGCACGAAAAGAGAGAGCTCAAGGATTTGATAAACGAGCATTATGCAACCATCGGACAGACTGCCGAATTCAACAAGGAGAGCATCAATAAGCTCGATCGATTGAACTCGATCGTGAGCGAATTGATCGATAAATTGGATCTGGATATCGATAAGGTCGATACAAAGATTGGAAAGAGCTTCAAGATTCTGGATAAGGACAACGACGGACAGATTAGCGTCGTGGAGTTGGTGGAGGCGCTACAGACGCTTAAAATCAAGTTGGATGGGGACATGTTACAGCAGGTGATCGATAGTTTGGATAAGGATAATGATGGAAAGATTAGTTTGAGCGAATTGACGAGCAGCATCAAGAAGGCAAGATTGTATCGTGATTTATAAAAATGTTTAATTGCGTTGTTCTTGATTTGTTTTGATTGTGTCCGGTATGATGACGTCGCTGTAATCTTCTCTCTTGATGCTGTTGACTGCGGTCGCGTAGATTCCCGTCACGATGATGAAGAGAGCGGCACCTGTGATTCCGATCTTTTTTGTGAAGAGTCTTCTGGTCAAGTTTCTGAACGTTCCCTCGTCTTCCACCATGTCGTACTTTACATTTGTGAATGGCGTCGATATTACTTCATCCACTGCAAGTTTCCTGTTGGGTTCGTTTAAAGAGTATTTTTGAACTGGTTTCTTTGGGAG
This sequence comes from Acrasis kona, assembly GCA_026419775.2. NCBI lineage: Eukaryota > Heterolobosea > Eutetramitea > Acrasida > Acrasidae > Acrasis > Acrasis kona. The sequence goes on along the minus strand of JAOPGA020001109.1, from coordinate 88,420 downwards.
CGAACCTAAAATTTTACCTTCTGCGTTGTATTTGAATGCTGGGTTTTTGTTTGTCTTCTCCCTTTCAATGTCCTTTTTGTCGTGGTAGCCCGTGATTCTTCCATCTGTTCCATAGATCGGAATCGCCACTTTTGCTCTCTTTTCTTTTAGTTTACTGTCGATCGGATTGTCCCCCTCATAATATCCCAACAACTTTCCGGTTTTAGTCGAATAGACTGGGATTCCCTTGTCTGCACTAGTTTCTTCGGGCATTTGTATCAGTGTTAAACATTCAATTATTACAATTGGAAATGGAGTTGACTCAACATACATCCGCACAAGTTCTAGTACAATTTTCCTTGGTCTTTTTCTTAACTGGTGACTCACCCTGACTATCATTCCAGTTCTAGTTCCTTTCCTCCTTTTTATTGATTTAAACGTTAGTGAAATTTATAACCCAACAAACAAGATCACATGAAAAAGATTTGTTAATGCGTGGTCGCTCGTAGAAATACCTTTACCGAATGGGTACATTCAAGTCAAATTGATGACGATCGTAAGTAAATTAGAGAAGTACTTGAAGAAAATTCCTCCAGTGCTTGAAAAGAACATCTCGAAACTGAAGTTATAAGAAATTTGGACCGTTTGAATTATACACGTGACGAACTGATTTTTAATAAATACAATGGTGATTGGAAGAAAGTTCCAATTTGTTAAATCGTTATACATTACTTTCAATCTCATACAACATTCGACTACAATTATGAGACTTGTATTTCTTGTTTTAACAAAACGTGTGATGATACTTCAGGACAATAGTAATTTTTTTTTAAAATGATGTTTATTCTTTTGGACACGAATGTCTGCATCGAGCAGGCACTTCAAAGTCTTTTGGTTCAATAGGTTTGTAAGCATAAGTAGAGTTTTCAAACACATTATCTGTAATCTTTGCAACTCGAGTATCAGTAGTGGTCTGGCGGGTTCTGACATAAACTATATGACCCGCGTTTGGTTGAGACTCAGATGGCTCGTAGGCAATTTCTTTGTGTGCTACAGTATGGTATACGCCGCGCATGAAATCCAGATCTGTGGACAAAATCTTCAAGCCTTGTTGATCCTTGATTGTATCCGCTTCCTGGCAATCTTTACCTCTGAATTCTGGAGTATCTGTAATATAACAGTGACAACCAACGATATTCTCCCAGAAGTAAGATTCGTACTTATTCTCAGCAATCTTTCTAACTAAGAAGCCTGAGTCCTTGTCTGGGAACTCCTCGCTGATATCCTTAGTTTTGATTACTTCAAATCCACTTTCTTTGTCTGTTGACACAGTTTTGATTGTCTTGTATTTTCTTGTTTGAGGTCCTTCTAATCTTGTTGATTCGGTGACCTTTGTGTAGGATACTTTGTCAGGGAGGCATATTTCATAATCACAAGCAACCAATGCCAGGACCAAAGATACGATAACGATAGTTTTGATCATTTTTTGGTTAGCGTTATATTATTTCTGGCTTGAAATACTGCTGAAGACACTTACTATTGGTAACTATTGATATCCAAGACACTTACTATTTTTACAATAAATCTCACCAATCACCCTTGATAGCCAGCCATATATGGCAGCTATGTTTGAATTTATATCTCCAGAGCTCTCAGGTTGTCGGGTTGGACTCTTGGGATAGCCCAAAAATATCTTTTTATAGTCGAAGCCGCAGAGAAAAGCTACCATACAAGTAAATTATTCTGCGCGATAGCTGGGGAATCTGCAGATTCTCAAAAATTCAACCTGCTCTTGAGATATTTGAAGGTTAGAACTTGGAAAGTTCACTTTGAGAATCGATTTTGGCAACAATCCATTACACATTAAATACCATGATCATATTATGTTAGTGACAAATCTAAAGTGTCTTCCAATAATTACAAAATAAAGGTGTTTAAAAAGTTTAAATGGTAATTTTAATATGGGGCTGAACTATAAATTATTTATATTAATATATTCAGCACTAGTATAGTGTTCTTTATGACACTAAAGAATATAGGAATACGTTTGACTCCATTTACCATGACCTCTGTTTGCGATACCTCAACACCATCAGCAATATGGTTGATGTACGTTCGTTCCTCTCCAACATCAACGTGCTAGTGTGTTTTTGACTTGTTTCTTTGTCTTTTGTCTCTTCCATTTGGAACGGAAGTCATCTTACAATAGCCAAGGTAACACTACCATAGTTCTTGCAAAATTGAGCTCATGGCATAAGGGAGTGAGGATACCGTCGGTACATCTAGCCTTTTCTAAAAGGTCTTAAGGCATGTTGGTATGAGATATTTTGGTAGTTCGCGCATGTTTGTTGGAATGCTTAGAACCCTGATCAATATAGGCAAGCAATCCTCTACTGTAGACTTTGACATATCCAGTCCGTCAAAAGCCATACCGAACAAAACACTAAATACATCTAAGGGATTTCTTTCAATGATCTTCCTTGACTCCACGCCATCATACCAGTCTCTAATCATCGAACTATTCTCATCTATATTATCGAGCATCTTCTCATAAATTTTTGGATAGACTTTGCAAGTTTCTCATCTCCTGACACCAATATTGAGAATACATTGGTGAAGGGCGTGTATAACATAATGCTCTTATCTCCATCGTATTTACATGCTGGATAAACAGTTTCTTTGCTCACAGTTTTAGTCCACGAATACAAGCGCTGAGTTCAAACATTTTCAAGCCAAACTCCTTCATCTTCTTTTTGATGATGCCCATCTTGAGTGGTACTTTCAGTCCAAGCGAATGAAGCAGCAACAATATTGATCAATTTCAAGATTACATACATGGTGCTTCCTCCGTAGGGCAAGAAGGAATAACACAAGATGAATCATTGTAACTTTGTTTAGTATTGTTATTGGTATTGCTGGGCCTCCACGAAAGTAGTTGTTGGCCTGTGCCATGGGTCGTTCTTGACGCTCAGTAGTTCATATTTATTTGGATCGCCATCATCATTGTTTAGAGTCTTAGAAACTGTGCGGAGGACTAGATCGTGCGAACGAGATTGACAAGCCTTGATAAGTTCGTCTTTTTGCCTTCGATCCTTGCCTTTGATTCTTTTCCCAGTGTGGTTTCACAGGAGGTCTGCGGAACATGATGGCGATTTTTGTTTTGAAGTGTTACGGCCAATGTTTGTTTGTTACATTTTGGCAAGTTAGAGGTGCTTCCGGAAATTGGCCTGCAATCCATTCGGTTATGAGCCGGATGGAGAAGCACACTTTACTAAATGCATGTCTGGCCAAATTATTGAGGAGCTTCTGTCTTCTGTGTGGCCATATAATAAAAGGAAGTCGGAAAAATGTGTTTTTATTTTGAATATCCTTTTTCGTTTTCCCCACCTTTATGTTTGGAGGTGGTGAGAATCAACCGTTCGCCCTGCAGCTATTTTTCTGTTAATTGTATCTCGGACAATCTATATGTTCATACCACTTCTAGGTTGTCGGTTTCCCAGTAATGTTGGCTTATAAATACATTACAGTTCCTAGGTTGATTGTTCATTTGTCTACAAAGTATCAAAGTCAATAATATAATCTCTTTTAACTTTGATTACATGATTCTGAGTATTGTACGTGTACGTTACTCCTTCTGTTGTTTCATCGAACATGGTGAGTAAATCGCTTTTTTGCTCATCAGTGAATGTTAATTCTTTGGTTTCATTCAACTCGCCCGATAATTCCTCTCTAGTCTCCGCTATGAAGAAGACAATGCGAGTTTTAACCGCCTCTTGTAGCAAATTATCATAAAACTTTAGAGCTGTATCAAAAAGTAGGTTCAAAAGGTTTAACGGACATTTTAAACGATCGACTTCAGCCCTGCATGATTCCAAGCAGACCAAGTAGTCTTTTCTGTTTGGAAATTGTGGGAATGGTAGCGGAGTGGTCCAATCCATGAGTCTCTTGCTCATCAATCTGCACACTCTGCCATTACCGTCTGAGAAAGGATGTATGTCAACAAAGTGAAACTGTGCAAATGCCGCAAGAGCAAAACTATACAAGATTTTGCTTTCATTGTCCCTGATCGTGTTGATTGATTCTGCGCAAGAGTATACAATGCGGCAAAGACGGTCAATGCTTCGATCGACGGTTTTGTGATGTGGATAGACGTGTCGCCTTCCGTTGGTTGTTTCTGTTTGACATCCGGCAGTTCTAAACGTTTTTGGTCGATACGAATTCATGTCTTTGAAAAGTATTCCGTGCCAGTTCTGTAAGGTCGTCTTATCGAAGGCGTAATGTGTGAAATCCTTCTCGCCACTTAAAAAAGAGTTTTTTAGAACAGCCAAAGTCTGATTGACCTCCCTTTCTTGTTTCTCAGTAACATATTCGTTTGGGTTTTTGGCCAGAATGCTCACTGTGTCACCCAATGTTAGTGTATTTGCTAGCTCTATCTTGTTCGTGAAGAAGATCCATTTGGAAATGACGGAAGAAATATATTTTTCATGATTCACCTTGTTGATTTCGTGAATACAATAATCCAACTTCTTGGCCTTTTCTCTGCAAGCTTCTGCAAATTGTAATACTGCGTAGTGTGTTGGTGTTCCTTGTTTGAGTTTGCTCAAGAGCGAAGAAACACTATCAAGTCTTAGGATGTATGGACCATCATCAAGTTCCCCTAAGATAGCAAAATCCGTTGTACCTTCCATTTGATGTGAAAGTTTTTGAATCAACTTTGAAATTGACTCATAATAATAGAACGTTGTACATAAAATAAGTACTAACCAGCTTCTTATTCAGCTTAGTCTGTTATTTCAGGGACTAGAAAAGCTTTTATTCTCTTCTCTATTATCAGGATATTCGTAAACCTCTCTTTACTCATAACCGGATCTTCTTGATGTTGATAACATCTTCACTTGAACATTTGGTACTCGCACTCGTTGTTTGCTGTCTAAAACTTTGTATGAAACTCCCTCTCCAACATCAACATGCTAGTGTGTTTTTGAATTGTTTCTTTGTCTTTTGTCTCTTCCATTTGGAACGGAAGTCATCTTACAATAGCCAAGGTAACACCCGTATATTGACTAGATCATTTCCACAGCCTTACACATCGCCACTACGCCCACGTTTTTTGGAAATGAGAATCGGGGATCGGGAAAATACCGTTAAAATAAATATGGTATATGGATTTTTTAAAACCACAAGAGCCAGCAAAGAGTAGTGTTCCTGCAGTGTCCTTCAAAAAGTTGGGTCGTAGCCTGTCGTTCAGTATCAACCGGATGCCGAAAGAACATCTTCTCAAGACAAAACAGATGATTCTTCCTCAGCTCAATGTTAGGAAAGGCCACCTCAATAGTCTGGCATGATGGTGTAGGATCATTTTTTTAGTTGCAGTCTTTTGTTTACTTGGATTGACTGATGCTGTCTGCTTCCAAACAATTAGATCATTTCCATTGGACTCAGGGCGAGAGTATCTTTTTTTCTTAATGGACCCATCGAAGTTCTCCTTGGTATATAAAGTACTAAAGACATAATGTGGCGTTTGTGTTTTTTAGTGTTTGTTGGTTGAAAACAGTGGCCGACACATGGTCCAAAGAGTGCTCTATATTTGATACATCGGGTGCTTTATTTTTTATATTACAATATTTTTCATTTCCGTTGTGTAGAGGTGCATTGTAAAAATCCACCAAATGAACGCGTCACGAATAGTGACAGTGAAGACCCGTAAACCGAAACCTTACCGAGGAGAGCCCACACCAAATGACTTTGAAGTGTTGATGGTCGTTGGAAGAGGATCTTGGGGTAAAGTTTCAAAAGTTAGAATGAAGAGTACTGGTGACATTTACGCCATGAAAACATATAGGAAAGCATTAATGATTCAATTAGATGCTAGCTTAACTAAGACAGAATTCCTGATTCACAAAAGACTAGACCACGAGTTCATAGCGCATCTACATTATGCGTTTTCTACCAAAAATAAACTTTACCTTATTATGGACTTTATGCCGGGTGGTGATTTATATATACACATTCAAAAAGAAGGTCGCTTCAGCGAGTCCAAGTCAATGTTTTATATTGCACAAGTAATTTTGGCAGTAGACTACCTACACAGGAATGGAATCATGAAAAGAGCAATAAAAGCAGAAGATATTGGAATGGACGAGATGGGTTACCTAAAATTACTAGACATTGGTCTAGCGAAAGACGGTATGACAGAAACTACGCGTTCTAATCACTTTTGTGGAACTCCAGAATACATGTCCGTACGTACTCAACATTTACAATACCTTTAATATTTCATAGCCGGAAGCAATAAATGGTGACTATGGTATAGCTGTTGACTGGTGGGCTGTTGGTGTCCTGCTGTATGAAATGTTGGTCGGCGTTCCTCCCTTCTACAATCCAAGCGTACAAGAAATATATTCGTTGATTGCAATGGGTGATCTGAAGTTTCCTGAGCATGTGTCGCCAAACGCCCAAGACATTATTAAAAAATTTTTACAACGAGATGATAAACTAAGATTGGGCATGGGACCAAATGGCCTGTCAAACATCAAAAGTCATCCATATTGGGGTGAATTTAATTGGGAGGCGTTAATAGAGAAGAGAATAAAAGCTCCTCTAGTCCCCGAAATAACAGACCTTCCAACATATGTTTGTGATGAGTTTATAACGGAACCTGCAATTGATTCTGATTGCGATTCTCCTACTGTTTTTTATGACTTTGGTTTTCATTTTTGTAAGTATTGTTGTTTTATCTTCATGTTAATGTTGTAGGTGAAGATGACTGGAAAGAGGTGAGTTCAGTTTCTGTTTATAGAAACAAACTGTATGGTTGTTTAAAATATTACGATGTGTCATTTTATTTCATAGACTTGACTGAATAAACTTATTTTAAACTTGTAGTCTTTTGTCCAGATTGACTGAGAGAAATTAAACTTATCTAACGGTTAAAAAAGTAGCGCCTCGTAGAATCGAACTACGGACCTATGGGTTATGAGCCCATCGCTCTAATCCACTGAGCTAAGGCGCTAGTCGCCATAGAATGATTTATATTAATAATATGTTATAGTATCTTAGGTGGTCCCATTGATTTGGCCCATGTGTTTTGTGCCACAAAAATAGATCTCAGCAAATCAGAATAGTTTGCTGTGAAACAATCAAATGAAGAACCTGATCATCCTTTTCTTGGCAATAGCACTATGCAAAGCGGTTTTAATTAATGTGCGTAACAACGTACCTAGAAGGGACACAGAGGGCAATATCCTAAATGCCCACGACGGTAGTCTCATACAGTTTGGTGATGATTTTTTCTTGTATGGAAGTGCCTATATTAAATGCCATCAATTTAACCCTACCTGCGATTCATGTGGCTACTTGAACAACACATTTGCCATCTACCATTCAAAAGACATGGAAACTTGGAAACTCATAACAAAGAGCTGTGTTCCAGAGATCGAAAAGGATAACAACGTGATAAACTATTGGTCCCCAAATGTGGCCTATAACAATGTAACAAAGAAGTACGTAATGTCGTATTGGAGCTCACAATACGGCTTTAGAAGCAACCACATTGCCATGGCAATCAGTGACACCCCAACTGGACCGTTCAAGGTTGTACCCCCGATTGAATTCAAAGGTGGATCAATTTCAAGCACCACAGTCCAAATCTTTCCAACTTCCTCTGGAAAAGCATACGTACGATACCACACAAGAGACGCACCTCTTCGGCATGTCATAGAAGAGTTGACACCTGATTGGTTAAAATCAACAGGTAAATTCAGTGTATTCTACGTTAAGAATGAGTACCCGTAAGTAATCCATTAATTATTCAATTCATCTGACAATGAAGATGGTACGAAGGTGGTGGAATGTTCGAAAGAAATGGAAAATATTATGCCATGATTGGCACAGATTGTTGTTTCTGTCAGTGGGGTGGCGATGCAAGGATCTTCATTGCCGACGATCCGGTCGGTAAATGGGTAGAATTAGATCAAATCAACAAGTGCTCGAATGGAAGAGATCCAACCTATACTGGCATCTCACAACCAATTAACCCTTGCTCTGTTGATGATCCATATGGAACGAACTTTACAATTCCATCACAACAATTTAGTGTCTCTACCTTCAACATTGACGGAGAACAACACTTTATGTACTTTGGAGAGAGATTTAGAAGTTCGCCGGATGGCATCAAACCAAATGATTACCAGGCATGGATCCCAATTGAATTTGATAGCAGAGATCGCGTATTACCTTTGAGGTGGCAAGATTCTTGGTCAATGGGAAGAAAATAAAAATAATTAGTACTTTATTAATTGTATCCTTCCTCATCTGTTGCTTGAATTTGGACTTTATACATATTGTTGCCAGACAATCGCATAAATGACTTCGGGAACAGTGTTTCTGCTGTTGCTTATGTTCTTATCAGTGCCATTGCATGTATTCACTTAGCTTCTAGCACTCACATCTATTGTGATGTTTTCCGAGCTGTGTGACAGAAACAAAAGATTGTTCAGAAGTAAGGCTGTGGAAATTATTCCAGTTATTAATAACATCTAAGATTTTACTGAGTTTTCTTTATTGTCCATAAAGTGTCTTCAAAAAACGTTCGGTGTTTATCAGCGAATGTACTTCATCGAGTTTAGTTTATTCATTTGACATTAAATGAGAGTTTTTATTCTCCATTCAGATTGCACCAAGGTTATTAGCCTCCAGGTTATATCCTGTTGCCGGCTTTAGTTGTGTTCCTTGTGAACTTTTTGAACGTTACAAAGCAAAATCTTCCAACAACCGAACCATCAAGATATCAATTAAATGAGTGATATACCATTTGACCTGTCGGAATTTGGAATTAGAGGTTCAAAGCTAAGGGCCATGAAAAGCCTGAACAAGAGTGCACACAATCATATAGGGCCAGAACCCACAAGGAGTACAGATTCAGATCAAGGTGACATAAGTGTAAATAATAAGCAGGGGAAGAATCCAACAGAAAATCCACCCGCTCGCGTTAATGGTAAGAAGAAACCAGACGGTGCTGAAAACGAATTTGAGTTTATAAATAAGAGTAACAAACATTTTACACATTTTGAATAACACACTGCGAAGACATATTTTTTGGTTCTCAAAAGTTTCTGACCGACGATGAATTAAGTATATGTAATTGTACTTATAAAACGCTTTGCGGTGCATCGTGTATGAACAGGCTGCTTTGTATAGAATGCCTGAAAGATTTTTGCCCCTGTGGTGATTTGTGTCAAAATAGACTTTTCCAAGACATAAAGTGGGCAGATCTAGAGATTAAAAAAGTTAGTTTGATTGAATGACGGCATAAGTTAACAAAATAAGGCGGGCGAAAAGGGTAATGGTTTGTACACAAAGCAAGATCTCAAAGAGGGCCAGTTCATCATTGAGTATGTAGGTGAAGTTCTTGACGACAAGAACTTGAAGAAGCGCATGATGCAATATGATGGTGAACGCCACTTTTATTTCATGTCTCTTTCTCAAAACCAAACCATTGACGCCTCAAGAAAGGGTAACAGTGCACGTTTTATAAACCATTCATGTGAGCCAAATTGTCAACTACAGGTATGTTTTGCGCCATCCAAAATACTCATTTTTAGAAATGGATTGTTGGGAGGGAAAACAGAATAGGAATTTTTGCCATCAAAGACATAGCTGCAGGTTCAGAATTAACTTTTGATTACGCAATGGAGTGTTATGGAATGAAAACACAAAAATGTTACTGTGGAGAAGCCACATGTAGAGGTCTCATCGTGGTAAGTCTTCATTTGTACACTGTTTATTAATGTTGATTAGAGCAAGGATACTTTGGCTCCAAAGACTGTAAAAAGTCAAAGAGAGATCGAAATTGAGCAGGCTAGAAAAAGACACAATAGGAATAGAGCAAACGTAGCATCAGTCATACGATACATTTCAGACTTCAAGTACACAAAGCAATTACAAATAATGAACAAGAGGAAATTATTCTTGACGCGTAACATTAGATCGGGCTTCCGACTAAGATGGTTGCAACACGTTTTGATTGAATCAGAGTTTGTGAAGGAAACAACGACGGATCAACTTCCGGATGAATTATCCTCAGAGTTGGGTAGCGTCTTGTCTCCTTATGAATTCCGCAGGCAAGTAGAAATGTACAGAAGACGTTATGAAGAACCTACATCTACGTCGACATCTAGTGAACAGGTGGAGCCAACCGTCAAGCCAACCGGCACCAAGAAAAAGAAGAGGGAGGACAAAGATGCCGTGGCAAAAGAGGAACCGCAACCCAAGAGAAGAAGAAAAACTCTTGACAAGAAGAATGTAGTCGACCATGACAAGGACAACAAAGAAGACAAGAAGACCAAGGAAGTGGATAAAAAGTCAAAAGAGGACAAGAGGCCGACCGAAGAAAAAGAAACAAAGAAGGAAGCCAAGAAGAAGGAAGAAAAGAAGGAAACCACAAAAGAATCCAAAAAAGAGGACAAGAAACCTATTGAGAAAAAGTCGGTTGAAAATGTGAAAAAAACAAATTCTATTGTGAAAAAAATAGTTACGCCCCAATCTGGGCAGTACGATGGCATTATTGATGCTACGCCCGCTTTTACTTTTAAAATTCCGAAAAAGAAAAAGGAGGAAGCTCCAATGTTGGTTGATGTTGCGTCTAATAGTTGTGCCGACGTCTTTGATCCTGTTGCCATCCTTAATTCGGTAAATAACATGAAAATTCCAGGATTAGGCTCTCCTTCCAAACCACCTCCAAAGTCTTCATCTTCTTTACAATCTCCTCCAAATAAACCACCAACCAAAGACAATCATTCTAATCAGAAACAGCACAGAGAATCTATTCCCGAATACAAGAGTTCTAGCAAGCAACAATATAAGGAGCCAACGCATAGAGAATACAAGTATGATACCTCATCTAGAAGTAGTAGCAGTAATTCATCTCCTCATAAAAAGGAGAGTTATAGAAGGGAGTCTTCCGACCATAAAAAAGATTACAAAGATATAGAACATAATAAAAACCATTCGAACAGCAGGAACTATACCTTGGATCACAATCATAGCAGATCGGATTGGAACCGTTCTGATAAAAGTAGCCACAGAGATTATAGAAATCAAGATAGGCATCATCACCAAGGTCAAAATAGAAAATAAATGGTTGTATATTAATACATTTTATGTTCGTTACAAGTTCTATAAACGGTCTTTACAAAATTGAACAAAATTTGTCTCAGACAAGCATGCCGAGGGAGTGGCTTGTTATTTTAATATGCTATATGATTGAGGTTTTAGCACAATCTCTCGAACCTACATCATGTCATTTAGTTATCTTCAGAAAATATACAAATGTTTCGAAACATGGTGAAATTATATCGAGCATTCTACAGACAACAGAAGGGTTTCATGTTGTGTACCGCGATAACCAAGCAACAAGAAAATTCCCTTCGGACTTTGCGCTGGTTCATTTTTCGAACACAACTCACTTGGACGTTCTCACATCAAACAACCAAATCAAACAAGTGTTTCTCAATAAGAAATATATGGGGCATTTAAACAGCGTATCAGAGTTCAAAAGCAACAATTTTTATAATCACACTTCACTTCACGATGTTTGTCCCGTTCCAGAATTAGAGAATACCTTACGTCGTATGACCACCCAATGGTCTTTAAATTATAACGAAACTACTGCCGAGACATCATTTTCGCATAATCGTCGTTTATTTAACGCCGAGCCCCTATACGAACAAACGACGGATAAACTAAACGCACAACATTTGTGGGATCTGGGATACAAAGGCACAGGCATACGCGTTGCAGTTTTTGATACAGGGCTTCGGTATAATCATAAATCATTTGTGAATGTACAAGATAGAATTAATTATACAAGCGAACCAGACGCCGAAGACAGTCTAGGTCACGGTACATTTGTAGCGGGCATCATTGCCAGCAACAGTTCAGATTGTAAAGGATTCGCGCCATTAAGCGAATTATTAATTTTCAAGGTGTTCACGAGCTCTCAAGTAAGTTACACCACATGGTTCCTTGATGCGTTCAATTACGCTCTCATGAGCAACATTCATGTTTTGAATTTAAGCATCGGAGGTCCGGACTACATGGACATGCCATTCGTAGATAAGGTTCGCGAACTAAGTGCCAACGGAATTATAGTTGTCTCCGCCATCGGAAACGACGGACCACTTTATGGAACTTTAAACAATCCTGCCGATCTCGAATGTGTACTCGGTGTCGGAGGTATAGATGACGCACACAATATTGCACCATTCAGCAGCAGAGGCGTCACTACTCGGGAGCTTTCAACTGGATACGGACGCGTCAAACCGGATCTTGTTACATATGGACACCGAGTGAGAGGAACTGGTCGCTTCACAGGATGTGCAGTTTTGAGCGGAACAAGTGTTGCATCACCGGTGGTTGCCGGCGCCGTTACGTTACTTTTGAGTAGTGTACCTAAAGATCTCAAGCACAGAATAAATCCTGGAATGGTGAAGCAAATAATGTTAAATAGTTCAAAGAGATTGTTAACCGACGAAAATTCTAATAAACATAACATTTTTGAGCAAGGTTCCGGTCGCATGAACACTTTGGACGTCGTTCATGATTATATGATGGAGCAGTTGGTGCATCCGGCGAAACCCTCTTTTCATCCATCTAGCATTGATCTCACAGACTGTCCCTTCATGTGGCCATTTTGTGCACAACCAATCTATTACTCTCATGCTCCAATTTTAATTAATGTCACAATAATTAATCCTATAAGTGCCTACTCCAAATGGTGTTCTCCGCCCCAGTGGGTTCAACAAGTGCCACAAAATTACAAAGTACTTCAAGTTGACTTTGAGAGAAGTGAAACTGTGGGACCTTGGTCCGGTCACCTGTCAGTCAGAATACAAGTTTCCAATAATGCAAAAACTTGGAGAGGGGTAGTGCAGGGAGTTATCATTGTAAATCTATGCGGAGGCCCACCAACAGAAATACCGGTACGTGTTAGAGTAATGGAAATTCCCATGCGCAAGAGCCGTATCTTATGGTCTCAATTTCACAACATTCAGTATCCGATGGGCTACATCCCTAGAGATAACTTGAACTTTAAAGACAACATTTTAGACTGGACCGGAGATTCTCTTCACACAAACTTCAAATCTTTATTTGAACATTTAATCAAGAGGGGTTACCACGTTGAGATACTTACCAGTGACTTGACGAAATTTGACGCCAGATTATACGGGACGTTAATGTTAGTAGATACAGAGGAAGAGTTCACCGAAGAAGAACGAGTCAAATTACATAATGATGTAGAGAAGGGATTAGGAGTGGTGGTATTGGCCGACTGGTACAACACAGAGGTCATGCGCAGCGTACGCTTCTTCGACGACAATACAAAAACACATTGGCACCCATTAACAGGTGGTTGTAACATTCCTGCTCTCAATGCACTTTTAGACTCTTTCGGAGTTGTCATTGGAGATCGCATTTACGACGGAGAAATCACAGCAACTGTGGTTGGATCTGGCGACGCGGTCAATCAAAGAGAGGTTGTTAGAGCCACATTCGGAACAGGTGCTGGTCTTTTCAAATTCCCGAAAGGAGCTACCATTGTAAAGTTCCCGCTGAGGGACCGCACTGCAGAATTTTCGAAACAAAACATGAACTCTGCTCAACAACAAGTTGACGCACCCGTTCTTGGTTTCTTACAATATGGTCTAGGTAGGTTAGCTGTGTTCGGTGACTCTAATTGTGTGGACGACGTCAACTCGCCCATGATGTGCATGTGGTTGGTTGACCACATGTTGAAGTTTACAACACAGGGGTCTGATCCAGACACTGTTTTGTTTGCTAAACAAGAAGTACTCACGGAAGGGTTTGTCATGAGCCAAGCTAAACTTCCGGAAAGAACACCTGGTGTAGTTGTGTCTTCTAGAGTTCCTCTTCAGGAGCTCATACACGCTCGTCCATTGTATAACGTGAGTAGGTATATTGGTAGAAGTCCATCCTCTGAGGGGTGGAGTGCGGCGGGTCATCAGGATGACATGGAACTGAGTGTTCAGGGTGGATCTGCCTTTTGGAAAGTAAGGTTGATGGTTCCTGTTGGTTTGATGGTTGTCGTGTTTGCTTATATTGTTTACATGATGATGTCCAGAGGAACTGTTCTCAAGATGACTAGAGATAGTAGAATGAGAGTATAGTCAGTGTAATAAATGTGTAAAATATTAATTTTAATTTTTTGTGGTTTTTTTTCTTTAAGCTTCTCTTAGAGGACCCGCAACTTTTTTATCGGATATTTGTTATAATTTGGAATCTTTGTCGCTGTCACCTGTCATATGCCTCTGAGTTCAGTCATGGATGACAACACGGACGATACAGATGATACAGGGTCACGTGTATCAGAGTTGTTAAATATCGCACCTCAAGACGATAATGTGACGGTACCAGGCGCAGAGGATGGAGAATATGTTATAATGCCGAGGCTTGACATTGAACCCATTTTACAGTCAAGAGATAAAAAGGCAGCGGAGGCTCTTGGCGAAACTTGGGAGACTTATATGAATGAGAATGGAGATTGGAAAAGACGACTACATTCTAATATTGCACCCATGCTTGGGGTGGCGAGTCCTGACAAATTCGGTAGATCCGGGAAGTTCGGCTCGCGTGCGTGGAGGCTATGGGAATCTTGGATAAATTATGCTTGTCGGTTGAACACACATTGTAATTCTTACCACCCTTACTTGGGGTGGATAGAATGTCTTGCTCGCATTTGGATGTTTTTGCAATGTGTGTGCATGTTGTTATTTGTAGGATACACACCATCAACTTGGAGTTCTACATCTCAAGTAGGAGTGTATTACTTGTGGTGTATTGGGTACATGTGTCCGCCTTGGTGGTGGGAATATCCTAATACCACACCATGGACCCCAGCTACTCAGAGCATCCTTCCCCCGTTCTTCTTTATTGGATGCGCTTACACTTTTCTCCTGGTGTTTTTGACGATGGTGATGTGGAGAGTAGAAAACCATCGTGACAATTGGTCTTCAACAGAGGGGTTTAAAATCAATAATTTACTTAGGGTAAGTGACTTATATTCATTATTACTAACTTTTAGATTTCGAACACCGATGCGAGGTACGGATCGAAGTCGAAGTTAGTTAATGCCTACGTTCAAAGAGGAAGTTCTTTGATGATTTGCATTTGTATCTATTTATCTCACGCATTGTATCTTCCGTGCTTGAATGGACTATTGAATACATCAACTAGGGTGTTCTTTGCTGTATGTGATGCTTCTTTGTAAAACATTAACAACCAAAGCCAGATGATCCCCAAACATGGGTGTACGCGGTTTTATCTTGCATAGTGGCAATCACACTGTGTTTCTTTTATACATTTTATACCGTTTCGTTTTATGAATGGAGGAACGATTCAAGGAATGTGCTTTCAAAGCAGCACTGCAGATTAGACGTTCATTTTATAGCTATAGTTACTTTTCTAATGATACTTCTTCAAGTGTTCGCACCTCTTTGGATTAACAATCAAGTACACATAAGCACCCAGTATATTTATATTTGTTTGTCGATGGTGCTTTACTTTGGATTATTTGGATCTAATGTATTTTATGTACCATACTATTCTAGCAAGACCAACTTTGTTTCATGCACGTGCATATGCATGATTTGGTTTGCAAGTGCGTGTGGACTATTCGCAAGTAACTTACACATTCATCTTTCTTCTAATTATTATCAGCAATATCTATCGGCTACACGGTATATGATGCACCTTTATACATGTTCTTAGGGACGTGTGTACTGTCACCTCTATTAGGATTATTCCCATTGTATGTTTATTTACATTTATTTTCTAACAAATACAAGATTAAGATGTTTATTGATTACATTACAAGTGACAAGCAGAAGCAATTCAAAACTTTTTTTCAACCCCTACGATCTTGAGATCGCAGCAAGGGCCATGTCCATCAACCAAAACCTCATTGAAGATATGCGCAAAATATTCGAATCACATACTATATTTTTCGGAAGCAGCAGCCACTTTTATCTCTCTTGGGCTTCATTCGTATGCATCGTAGCTCAAGACCCACTCGAGTCACTCCACATACTTTCAAAATTAAAAACTCAGTACATGTCCATGCTGGACCGCATCTCGTATCACATCAAAAGGGATTACATTGTTCATTCATTCCATAAACACGCAAGTACAGAATCAAGATCGACGTACATTATGAAGATTAATTCAGCGGAGGCAGAGTGCAGAAAACTACATTTAACATTTTGGGACATGTTGAGAAATAAATCACTCCATGCTCACATTGCTGCAAGAGCATGGTTAGACTGTCAACGTCAAGTTGATGATTTATATCGTTATGCCACTAGAGAATGGCCCAACCTAGAGTTATATGAGTCTTACGCAAAATTTGTTTCGGAGATTATCGGAGATCAGCATCGTGCAAACCAACTTTTAAGGATTGCAAATGCTTTACAAAACCAACCCAGGACGATTAGCACGCCGACATCTCCAACCGACACGAGTTCCGAATTCTCATCTGGACAGTCAGTGAGTGATTCCAAATTAAGAATCACAAAGTGCATCCACCAACCGAAAATAGAAACATCAGTCAACATCTTATATTTCTTCTCCATCGCATGCATAATAGTCGCCAACATACTTTCAATCATACATTTGTCGCGAGGTTACGCGTCCAGTTACAATTTTAGTATGATCATACCCGTGGCAGTCCTCACTTTCCTCTCTATCGCATCAAGTATACTTTTGACCATCACCATATCAACTTCTTTTGTTAGAACGGAAAAATCAAAAAATCTAATAATAGAATTATTGACTTTACTCAATTCTAATTTAATCAACAATGCATACGATCGATTCAGACAACGAGATTCGGAATATTTGGCCAATCATCGACAACATTCGCTTCAATTATCAAATTCAAATCTAATCAACAAGGGTTACAAAGTACCAAATGCAGTTCTATTTTTAATTTTTGTAATGATGTGGTCCATTTTGTTGTGGGTTATTTACGGAACATCCATCGGCGTTCGTTCGCAAGGTAACACAACAGTTGACCTATCGATCATCATGAGCAATAACGTCAACCAAGCCATCGCTTGCTCAACCGTGAACAACACGGAATGCATTTCATCCAATTTACAAATCTCGAAAAACATTATCGATACTTTCCTGCCAATACATCCACTATACAAATCACAACAATATTTATCGAACCAATTGAATTTACTAATCAATCAATCCATAACAAATTTAACAATCTCGCCCAATTTGTACAATGTGACATTTGATTTTCAACATTCATTTTTACATTTGTATTCTTACTATTTGTATGTCATGTTGAATTTATCTGTTTTGTTGTTGGCCATTTCAATTTCATTTTCAATTTACATTTATTATGAATGCATTCGGTCAGCCGTCTATAGAATCAACAGGGAGTACCAAGTAGCTGTGAGAATGGCTACAAGTCTGCCCGAACCTATACTACAGTCAACCAAAGTACAACACTTTGTGGACGACCGCTTGTTAGATGAGCTTGTTGAGCTTGGTCCATCGGTCATTGGAAATAAAGATAATTGGTTAGCTCAAGAGGCTATTGATTTGCTGAGCTTAGATCCAACCATTGTATTTGAGCGTAGAGGTGGTCAATTTGTAGTTGTTCTAGCTAATCGACTAGCTACTTCAAAATGTTCCCATGGGGGGACTTTGGTAGATTTTAAGCTACATGATATATTGCCCGAGATTCACAGCATAGAGATAGCTATTGATAAAAATGATTCTAGCTATTGGTTTACGACTAGCTTGATTTGTTTACATTCGGAGGTGATTGTAAATGCTTGCGTAAAGATGATTGGAGAAAATAGATTTGTAATCTACGCTAGACAAATTAACAAAAATGATGAACAGCTGGCTGATGATTTAGCTAAACAAATTGATGTTCATCAGCTAGCTACGGTGGTTGTAATTAGATTACTGGATTTTGATTCCAACATCAAATATTCTCAACAGACTACAGATACTGACTCTATGATCAAATCGCTCGATTTTTTATGGTTATCTCTTGGTCAACTATGTTCACAATATCGCTTACAAAAACTCTTTACAAAAAGCTTCGATTTTTGTTGCTTTACTGATGATCTAGTCCCACATAGAGCTTTAGAGTTTGCAGTAACAGCCAGACAACACTTGTATCAAATAGCTAGAACGCTAGGAAGGAGGAAAATTGACTGTAGAGTTGGAATACATAGTGCTGGATTAGCCAAAAGGAGCGATGGAGCTGTTTGGGGAGATGCTGTAAGCGGAGCTGAGTTATTGGCTGATAAATGTGAAGTGGAGGGAGGTATACATGTGAGCATGAGTGTTTATTACAAAGTGTATAAAAATTTTTTAATGGAGCATGCAACTCAAAAAATGAATGTGATTAATAAAGATGGTAAAATAAAGTGGAGCCAGGATGGTACTGATGGTATGGTTGAGTATTCTTATTTGTTGAGTGATGAAACAACAAATGTTGTGAGCGATGTTGATTATTTTAAAAGACAAGGAACATCTACTGATTCTGATAGTGGAGATGCCGAAAGTGATGTAGAAGAGTCGCAAACAGTGAGAACGAAATCTTTGTAATCTATTTAATAAATGGCCTTTTAAGAAAGTTTTTTTAAGATTTGTCACCACACAAAATTGATCTAACCAATGTACTAAGACTATACAGGTGCTTGTTAAAGGCAGTTTTAAATTTTGGGCCCTTTACCAGAGTAGTTTTGACTTCGAAGATGTAAATGTGAAACCTTTGTCTGATAAGTATTAGTTGTACTAGTATGGATGTAGTCCTTAACAATATTCTCATCATCGGCGTAGACTCGGCAAAGAATGATGCATATCAGTTACCAACAGTACATCTATCTGTGTGTTATTATCATGTTTGTTATGAATGTTAAATAAAAGTGACGACCGTGGGGTTCGAACCCACGCCCTTTCGGACCGGTGCCTTAAACCGGCGGATTAGACCACTTTCCTAGGTCGCCAATATATTATCGACCATATTTTTGAATAAGTTACATTATATCGTATAACCTCTCACTAGTTCGCTCACATGATTCAATGATTTATCGGGTTTATGCAAGCTTTTAATTCAAATTGCCTGTGTAGCATATTTCTTATAGATCCAAGAATTCGTTGTGAAAAAAGATTGTAAGTGCCAACCGTAAAAAACGTTGTGTGCGATGTCCGCAGAGAAGAGTATATTGGTATGATTATTGATGTTTTATTTGTGATTCATTACTTTCAGGTTGCATATCTTTTATGGTTCTTCCTTGGATTTCTAGGAATTCATAGATTCTATTTAAACCGGGTCTTGACTGGAGTTATTTGGCTATTAACTGCAGGTCTATTTGGCTTTGGACTGCTAATAGATATTTGTTTGATACCAGGAATGGTCGATGAAGAGAACAGGAATCTTGGCGCCCCACCAGTGGTAATCATACAACAAACAAGGTAAATCTATCAAAAATAAAAGATTGGTTACATCTATATCCCGAACATAATCTAACGAATTAATTAAAATCTTCAAATTAACAATCTCGCCAATTACCTACCAAATTCTATACTAAAAACTACTTCAGTTGCAGAATCTATCAGGATACCTTTTGCAACAAAACTTCTCAAGGCTTGCTTATTTGTAATGGTTTAGTTCAACCTAGAAATTGAATGAAAGATGACGGAGGAGATGTATCCATCGCTGTTCTCAATTTACACAGTCACAAACAACGAAGATATATGTCACGATGCCATTAAGCAAATGGAAGAGGTTGTACAGAAAATAAGCACGAAGGAGGTAAGTGATTAATTTTGCCTCCCTGACAAGTATTAGGATTATGCTAAAGAAATTGTACTAGATATATTTAAACCTTTGCTTAGAGTATATACAATAACTTCAACAAAAAATAGTATTATAGATCAACACATGCACGATCTATCAAAAAATGTAACCTTAACATTGAAGAGTTTTCACATAGAAGCTTTTAGAACTTTTAAGTCAAATTGCATCCCCTAGAGAAGTATATTCTGTTATAATGGAGCACTTCTCCCTTGGTTGCACTTCCAAACTGTTAGATTCTTTGATGCTTGACCGTACTAATGACTATGCCCACGACATAGACATGCTTGATAACTGCTTGCTTATTCTTGTTCATCTCCTTAACACCGTACTTTTGAGAACAACATCAAAAAGGGATACTTTTGTTAAAAACATTTTTGTGACCATTACTGAAGTGTTGTCCCTACAAGTCATATCACCTACAATGTCAGAGCTTAATGACCCTGAGCGGCTTGAAGAGATTAATAAGCAAAGGGACCTGTCAGAAAGAAGGTATTCAAAATTCTGCCAGTCCATCATCTTGATCACATCCACTATTTCTAAATCCTTCAACAATAAAGTATGTTCACGTGAAAAATCAAAGTACACTTCTAACATGATGTTTAGAGTCTCCTTGACATTCAATTAGAGTCCAAAACTTTCAGAGAACATCATTTAGTACTCTACATGTGCTTCAACAATCTTGCAAAGATATTCTCAAGTGATGAGTTGATCCAAAAATTAAGTTCAGAGGCAATAGATTTTATGGTATGGAGCAATTATTCTTAAACTAATACATTTATAGAAAGTCATATCTAACTGTAACTGTCCGTACCTTTACTTGATGGGTTACGCACAAAGAGAGTTGATGACGAGGGACCTAAAAAACAAAAGCATCCAAGAAGAGATGGAACTTTTCGGAGAGCTGATCGACTCAGACGACGAAGAAGGCCACGACGAAAAAGAATTGAACATTAATCACTTAGGATTAGCCATCTTTTCCCATCTAGTCAACATTGGCGTTGAGAGCGAAAGATATGACCATACATGTGCTTTGGATCCCGTTCATAACCTACTATTAAACAGAACTTACATTTGTAACATGCTTCAATCTCCCATTCCTTGTTATTCAAAGATTGCAAAGGACCAGCTGTACATTCTACTTGACAGAGTTCCATCCGGAAGCATGATTCTTCAGTCCGAAAACAAGCAAAAAGATTTTCTGGTGTCAACGTCCAAGAATGAAAGTGGAGTAAAGACGAGACTTGATGAAATTAGAGGTAAAGTAGATCATTTATTTAAAATTAATGTTTTGGTAGATCATTTTAACCTGGCACAATCACTTTTAAATTTTGTCGCAAGCTGCCCAGATGACACTCAACGAAATGATGCATTTAATGTTATGAATATGTACATTGATAAGTTTAATGACGACGGAAGGTTTGAAATTCTTCGTAACGTCATCATCACATGTCCGTTCAAGTCCATTACTGGTTTGCTTGTATTAAGGTTGAAGGATGAGTTGAGGTTAGAGTATGATTCTGTACTAAACTACATTAAAAATAAAAAGATTAACGTTGAGAGGCCCTATCAACCGGGCCAACCAAATAGTGTTATTCCTTCCGAACGTGTTGTTCCTCAAGTTCAAATGGATGCTAAAACTGTTTCTCAAATCAAGATCCATGTCCAAGATAGCAAAGCATTTTTACAAAAAGGTAGATGCTGTTCCTTTGTGTTGGAGGTAATACTAAAAAATCTGTGGACAGTGTCTGAACCTGTGTCCGAAGAAGACGTAGACTTGATCATGCACTGCCTTAATGTCATCTATTTCCTACTCTTACGTGATGGTCATGTTAATGCAACTGGCGTGATGGAATCTTCATTTTTGGATAATCTCAAGAATAAGGTCTTGACTCCCATCAGAATCTCCGTCGATGATCTACTTCAAGAGCTGACCAGCACAGAAAAAACGAGTGAAGAGGACGACGTGGACACAGATGACTTGAATCTATCAGATCTAGAAGAAGATGAGGATATGGATGAATTTGATAGGCAAGCAGTCGCAGAACTACGAGAAAGAATAATAAACAAAAAGAACAGAGTATTCTTCCAAGTGAGTCAAGAAGAAAAGCAAAAGATAAAGTTGAGATTGTACGTGTTGTTAGACATGCTTGATGATTTGGACAAGTTAATTTAATATTAATACATGTATTATTGTAGCTGACTCATAAAGTATTGCTCAAATTGTTGTTGTAAATCATTTTGCTGTTGTTCGAATACATCCATCTGTGCAGGAGATTGCTCTTGATAACCGTTATGAAGGAGTTGCAACATTGTTTGCTGCCTTATTTGCTTCTGCTGCGTCTCAAGTTGCGCTTGTCTAATTTGCATTTGTATCATTGCCTCTAATTGTAGGTCTCCAATTTGTTGTAACATGGCCTCTTGAGAAAGTGATTTTTCAACGTCGCAACACAAGTTGTTAAATGCATTCATGTGTTGTTTCACCTGAAGTCTCAGCTTGTAGGCATCAAAAAACTCCTGATTTTCGGTCTTTATTCTCTCCCAAACTTTCATGTTAACTCAATTGTAGTACGCAATTACTTACCTGTGAATAATACTTCTTCTGAGTACGTTTCGTTTAGTTGGTTAAAAATTTCTTGTCTAGACATGTACAGCTTCATCTTATCCTCTATGACGGCAACAAGCTCCTTCACATTTTGTTCAATAAAGCTTTGAGGAGCCGGTCCTTCGCGGACGGAAGGTTTTTGTATCTTATTTTTTTGTTGATACATGCAGCCCTGAACGTGTGCGCTTAGCTCATCCTTAGGACCCTTCCAATTGCATCCCACTAGTTTATCAAGAGGACAATTTACGGAGGGTACTTGGACTTGGACTTGAACTGTCATATTCTCTACTTTCACATTTTTATTGTTATTTTGTGAGTAGTATACGGGCTGGTCTATTGAACGGTATTTGCTTGTCTGGGGAATAACGCGACTATTGTCAACAAAGCTAAATTCCTTCTTTCCATCCTTGCCTATCTTAGGGGCATTTTCCGTAGGCCTAAATTTTTCATACTGATTGTCGCTGAAGCGAAACTGTGTCCGTTTGCCTGACATACTTTTGAAAACTCCTTTGTGAATTGTAAAGGTTATCAATAAAGTCAAAAAAGGTGAATTGTTTGAATGGGTAATTATATTGATTAGTAAACTCTCTGCCATCTCTACCTCTGGTAAAAGCTTTGATGTATAGTGATTCCTTATACTAACACCCTAAGCCTCCACACCAATCATTCTCAATGAAAATCTTTGCGTACGCAGTTATTTGGTATTTGAGATTTAATCTCGTTATAAATAAAATATTATCCTCTTCCCAAATAAATTATGAATTTTCCATTTTGAAACTGCCAAAGTTTTTTTAAACGATGACAATTCATGAACAAAGAAATATAATGAATGAGATCAAAGTCACAATTTACATGGGGGTGCAACTTCTTAGGTACGGAGAATAAAACCTGAGTAGAGATAACTGAAGAATTTGGATGTTATATATATTAAAACTAATTATATTTTTTCTAATATAGCATTATGTGAATATATTCTCGTATTTTTTCAACCGATCGGATGATATTGACATTTCTCCTTAGTTTCACCGCATCATCCTTTGTTACACCCCCATGACAATTTACAAAAAAGAAAAATAACTCAATAGTTTTTTTTATTTATCGATATCTTTTTTTTCTTGAAATTTCATCGCTGCTGGTCTCACTTTCATTCAACCCTTTTCTCTTGCGTTTCCTGTCCTTACTTCTCCTTCTAGAATGTCTATTATCACTATCAGAACTCTCCGACGCGCTTGAAGAATACCTTCTTCTACCGCCATGGCGGGGTTGAGGAGAAGGACTCCTAACATATCTCCTCGGCGGCGTTCTACTCCGACGTCTCGGCGCAGCATCATAGTAATGAAGTGGCGGAGGAGTTCTTCTCGCTCTGTAAGATGGCGGAGGCGTTCTTGGTCTCCACATGGGCTGTTGAATGACCATGGGAGGTGGAGGTGGAATGCGTGAATTTATTTTTTTGTAATCGTCGCGTCGATAAGGAGAAGGTGACCGGTAAATACGTCTTCGTGGAGGTGATGGTGATCGGTAGAGATGTGGATTGTGAAAATTAGGTGGTGGTGGGTAGGGATAGAATGGATTTTCCATGCGACGAGGAGGGAGCGGCGGTGGCGATAAACTTCTATAAATTGGAAAATTACTTCGATGATGATGGGCATGATGATTGTGATGATGATTATTGTTGGTGGATGATGATGATGATGTGTTGGTTTTTTGTGAGTGATGAGAATGATTGGAATGATGGATGGGATCCTTTGGTTCTGGAGGTGGAGGTGGTGTTCGTGATTTCTCCTCTTTCAAAGTCGATGACGATGTTGACGTTGATGATGCTGATGATCTCTTCTTCTTTTTAATGTTTAGTAAATCCTCCAATTCCTTTAATTTTTCCTTTTCCGACTGTTCTTGTTGTTTTCTGAACAACTGCCATGGGTTAGTAAAATGGGTTGACCAAAAATCACATACTTTTTTTTTCGTTGCTTCCAAGAATTTATTAGCGTTCGCTTCGTCTGGTTTGATCTCTAGAGCGGCCTCAAATTCTTTGATTCCTTGTTCGAATTTTCCTTGATTAGCATAACAGACTCCACGTCCAATCATGGCTTCGTGATTATTAGGTTCGTACTCGGACGCTCTCTTGTAGTACCTCATTGCTCTTTCGTATTCTTCCTTTTTTGCATATTTCATTCCTTCAAGAACACTGTTAATGTTAATATTTTTGATGGAAAAAGTGTCATACTTTTGATGGGCAAACTTGTGATTTTGTTGTTGCCTGAAGGCCTTGTAGCTGTCCTTCTCAAGATCGTATTCATTGTAATGAGTGCATATGAGTGATTGGGATTGGTCAATGTCGTGTAACTTTTCCAAGTGAAGCAGAGAAAATGGATTGATGAAAGTAGTTTGTTGTTGGATCAAAGTGTTAAATCGATTCTGAAGAAATTGTTCCTTTTCTTGCTTATCTGCATAGACAAAAGTAGGATCGTCATCTTTTGTATCTTTGCATGAACCCTGTTTTACATCAAGTCAACTCAAAATGAATAAAACGATTAACTTACCAGACGAAAGTTTGTGTGCTTAATGATTTGAAAGTCATTTAAATGTGTATTGTTCGTACTTAGACAAATTCTATTCTGATTAGCTTCCACAGAGATGATGATGGCTGAAAGAATTTAAAAGAAGCAAACAAACAATGACTTACCATAAATGCAATCGCCGGCTCTAAAAGTTTGTTGTTCTCCGTTAACAATTACAGGTACATCTTTATCATCATGTAAAGGACTGCCACCAGACACGGGTGTACGATCCATTTCTTGAGGATATAAAGAAGCTTTTATTTGATAGGGTAATAAGCTCGTTACGCTTTTACCACAAACATGACTCATTACACTGTATAACTTTAGGTCAAACTCATCCATTATATATAGTTTGTCGACGTTAACAATAGTTAATCGATTATTGCTGGCTTCATTTATTCTTCCGCGTATAATTACAAAACTCTTATATCTTTTTGTTTTTTGTTTTTCTCTGCTCTCGTTCACTAGTTCGTACAAATTGTTGCGAATCTCTTGCGTTGAGAAAGAGTTTATGGTTTGCCGAGAGTCATTTTGATCATTTGTTGATTGTATTCCTATATCGCTGTGTATGTAATCATCGATGGTCTTTAGTGCGTAGTATGGTGTGTCTCGCATTATCTTATCCCTCGCTTTACATTTGTTAACTAGTTCATTTTCTTTGAATAATGTGATGAAATCTAGCAATGTTGGATCACCATCGCCATTAGTGTGAGCAATAGGTTCCATGTTCATATGCGGTCAACTAACTGCTCGAGTTTACAATCAAAACAACGGCCAAGATAATATTATCGATATACCTGCTTTAAAATAAACAATGTGAAAACAGTTTGTTTCGGTTATATAGGTAGGCTGTGGACGGAAATGGAAAATGAATTTACCCATAATAGAAGAGGGCTTTCATTTACGAGGACAAGATTTTCATGAGGGTGTGAAGTTTATTTCAACAACAACTCTCGGGGAGATAGAATTGGCAGAATCGCTTTAAAAATTTTAATAAAACTATCAAAGACTTTGATCTTCCACAGAAGCAGTATTCATTTTCAACCGCTGTTATGTAAATTCCAAGACAGTTCCAATAAATATATTTCCTATTAAACGATCCTCTCCACGTTTTGATTTGCATTTACGGGTAGGTGATTGATTTCACTTGCGTTATTGCTGCAGGGCGCAGAGCTCCAAGTTGATTATAACTAAACCGGTTTTGTTAAAAATCCCATTGAACGAACATCAATGTAGAGCGAGGTTCACAACAACTTCCAGGACCATAGAACAAGTTGATTAAAACTTTATTTACAAAATGTTGCCGCCAAATACAATTTAAAATTACAACGATGGACAACACCCAAGATGAAAATGATATGGAGGTTAGAAGCTTGTGTCAATGATCTAACATTATCAGAGTCACTTCAACGTAGATGAAGTAAAAGAACTGGTTAGGAGTATTGTACAGCAAAATTTAGGATCTGTTCAATTTAATGCAGCAAAAGTGGATAACTGGACATCATCAATAATAGAACAAATTTTAAAAGGATTACAATCGCAAGGAAAACATTATAAATACGTTGGTACGTGTCCTTTACCGCTAATTAATAAAATCCATCAGTTACTTGTATCGTTATGCAGCGCACAGGAGCTGGTATATGCTCGTCTTGTGTATCATATTGGGACACAAACACAGATTGTAAGTAATCCAATTTACACAACCCATTTACTCACAATCATCATCAGCCTTTTGTTCCGAAACTTGGGAAAATGACACCATACAATGTGTAACAACAGTTTATGGAGTTGGAATTTAATTAAAACACAAAAATTGATATACAATTTCATATTTTATTATTTATAACAACAGTGCTGGACATGATCGAAGTATTATTCTTCTTTGACACCAAAACAGGTTTGAACGTACATTCCTTAATCTTCTCCGATTCCACTTCTGATTTCAAAATGTCCAACTTTACCTTCCACTTTTCTCTCTCCCTCAACAAGACATGATAAATACCTCCGCTCTGCTGCAACGCTCTCTTCCGGTCTTGTTGTTGGTTGACCAATGACTCTGAGTGACGATTCAAACTAGGTTGGAATGTACATTGATCGTCCACCAAATTCAAAATCGCATCTCTTGCTTGTTCCTCCGTGAGTTGTTCCGCAGAGATTTGATTGTGAAGAATCATTTTTCGTTTCATGTACTCTGCTCTCTTTTTCGAAAAGGAATTTAACAATGTGATTTTGGCGCCTTGAAATTTGGTTGACTCGATGTGATGTAACATGGCGGACATGAACTGATTGTAACTCAATAATTGATTTTGATCGAATTGTGAAAAAACTTCGTGTAGGTCCTTTACGAGCTCTGGTTCCAAAAAACTCATGTCCACATCCTTGATGAGATGAATGTATCCATCGTTGTCCTGATCAAAGTAATTAAAAAGTTGTGAAATCTTTCGTTGTTTGCTTAGTTCCACTATTTTTTCGCTGTTGCTTGATGTGTGATGCATGCTTGCTTGCTTGATGATGTCTTGTTCGTGTTGAAATGTTAAGCGATCCCTGTCCTCTTCAATTTCCGTTCCTTGTTGGTACAAATGAAAGTAAATTGGTTTTTCTCTTTCAATGTTGTGGGAAGGATGCTTGCCGATGCATGGTTTGAATAATTCACGTCCGGTCTCTGGATCAACGTTGCTGTTTGCTTGTAGACGTAATTGTTCCAAGTGTCTGTCGCTTTCCTTTTTAGAGTATACTAGTCTGTTGAAGAATTCTTCAGAGTCCTCGGCATCTAATGTTCTTGTTGAATTTCTTGTCTTGTTGACTGCACTTGAGTGATTTGATGATGATGTGGAATGATGAATGTTGGGTTTGAAAGTAGCGTTTTCGTTAATCTTGTTTGCGTTTTGTTCCTGCTTGATCCTCCTTCGTTCTGCTTCCAAGTATAATTTATCGTAATGATCCACAATGGTGGGTAAGTGGTGCATGATGGAATCATCAGCAAGCCCGTCTTTTTCACGTCGTACCTGGGCAAGTTGCTTGGTCTTGTTGGATAGTTTTGGTTTGAAAGTAAACTGCTCCTTGAATTTTTCTTCTTCGCTGATGGGATCTCTTTGTCCTCTGTGCTTGGCCGTCTTTTCTTGTAACCTCTCACCAACACTCTTTTGTGAAAAGGAAATTTTATAATTCTTATTAATTTCTGGTCTGAAAGTATTTTCGGAATCAATCTTGGCCTCTACAAGTTTTTCGTGTTTTTTGATTTCTTCTTCCATTTTTACTTTATTGTTTTTTGCTTCTTCATACAAGTATTCTCCATAATTTCCATACTTTGACTTGGCAATTTTTGTTCTATCCATCTCTTCTATTAACTTTTTGGTTGTACTGCTCATTGGGACACGTCCCTCTTCGATCTTTTGTTGTTCGTCTCTTTCCTTCTCTACTTGAATGCGGAGCAGACGTGCTTCTTTGTGCTTTGCGCTCTCATGAAGACGTTGATGTATAGGTTTGGAGTACGCATTGGTCAATGCATATTTTCTAGCAGCAGACGTTGACCTTTTTTTAGGTTTATCGGGAAGCAAGACATTAACATTTTGAGAAGATTGTTCGGCTAAAATTTTCTTTGGGTGGGTCAAGGATATTTGTTGGATTTGGTTAGACAGTTTTTCTAATTGATCAAAACGATCATTTTCAAGAACATCTGTAAAGGAATGAAGGGATGATGAAAGTTTTTCTAAAACATCGTCATCGTCCTTACTACGATGTATTGGTACATGGGGAGCTCTTTTTTGCTTGTTTGGTGAAATTGATGTTACAGGCTTTTCCTTTGCAAGTAGGTCATCGACATTAAATCTAATGTGTTCGGTAAGTGGACCGGTTACCTCCGTCGAAAGATTGTGCTTCATTTGGAATCCAATCGCCAAGTCCCTAAAGTTATCGTTTTCATGTACAACAATTGTGTCCACCCTTCCATCGCCAATATCAACAGTCATTAGTAATAATACTTTTCGTTTTTCTTTTGCTTTAATGAGTTGAGTTTAGAGTTACGTTTAAATGAATACCTTTTGAACGATTAACATTTCCAATCTGTGACTCGTTAATAATGGTCTGAAGTCTGGAAAGTCTGTCAGCTGCTGTTCTAGGAGTTTCTATTATTGATACTGGTGTTGTAGGTGTTTTTGGTTTGTTTGAATCAGTGCTAGTGTTTTGTTTATCATTGTTGACCGTCTTCAATAAATAATTTGAAGTGGGTTCATCTTCCTCTAAGTCCTCATAGCCTATCTTCTCTTCCTCCTCAATGCGTTTAGTTATCTCAACATTATCATCCAAAGTCTTGGATGTAAGATGAGTCAGCCTTTTAAAATACGATCCTAATGGTTGATAAAGATAAAGAACACAAATCATACCTTGAATCAATGTATCCTTGTCGTCCAACAGCAAGAGTGATTCTTCAAGGTTGCTCATATCGTACATTGTATCTTTAGCTGATTTATTTACAGCATAAACATCATGAGAGCTAAAAGATGAGAATTTTTTATCTCTACTACTTACTTCATAGACTTTGTTCAAAAAGATGTAACGAGCATATAGCCGCTAGAAGTTAGTTGACCAAGCTACTACTAGCTTACAAAGATAATGAGCAAGAAGCTGGGAACAATCAAGAGAAATGGCAAGGTTATTGACATAGACAAACTCTCTCCTGAAGAGATTTTGGTAGAGTACATTCGTGTTAATGACGTTGATCAAATTGAAAAGTTGTTTGAGGCAAATCCCGACCTCGACGTTAATCATTCAATTATGGAGGAAGTAAAACAAGAGTCACGACCCAATTCCAGAACAAAGCAGGCGTTGAAGCTAAATACTAACAACATCAAAAAGAATGATCCAGATGCTGATAACAATTCAGACGAAGAGGAAGAAGAGGTTGAGAAGTTTTTATCGGATACTCCTTTCACTCTATCAATTAGATTAGGATTCCTTGACGTAGCAAGATGTTTGTTAGACCACGATGCAGACTTTAACGGAAGAGCAAAAAATGACGAAACCTGTCTTCACATTGCTGTTGATAACTTTAAAGATAAACCAGAAGACGAAGAAGTAATCAAATTCATTCTCAAGCTTGAGACATTCAAAAACGGCGGACAGTTGGTCATTGTAAATAGAGATGCGAAAGACGAAAAGAATCAAACTGCCCTCTACATGGCAATCACACAATACAAAGCAAGAGCCGCAGAGCTACTTATAGAAGGTGGCGCCAACTTCGATTTTAATGCGAAAAACCCAACGAGTAATTTAAACCTACTTCAAGAATCTGCAGCATCAGGTGATGTCAAACTTTTAACCACTCTACTTGCAATAGGCCAAACGCCTTTTCAAAAGGATTACCAAACCGGTAGGACCATATTGCATGTTGCCGCTCAAAATCAAAAAAAAGAAATCTTTGAATACTTTATAAAAAGAAAATTGGATTCGTCTTTCATTAACGAGGAAGACGCACAAGGCGCAACTGCTCTATCAATCGCATGTGACACTCAAAATTGGGAATTATTTAAAACATTAACTTCGAAGTTAGGCGCAGATATGCATCGTTTGTCGAGCGTTGATGGCTTATCATTATTACATAGGGCAGCCTATCAAGAAAACAAGGACATCTTGGAGAAATTGATTTCGATGAAATTTAAAATTACTACTTTGGATAAGTTTGGTAATACAGCACTTCATTGGGCCGCTAGCTCTAGCTCCACAGAGTTGGTGAAAAGCCTCATTGACAAGAAGTCTGATGTAAACGCTCAGAATAATTCTGGTAACACTCCGCTGCATAACGCTGCTTTTGTGGGAAATGTTGATGTATTAAGCGCCCTTCTAGAGAAGAGGGCACTTGTTAATAAACAAAACAAACATATGAGAACTGCCCTCCATGAAGCTGCAGCGCGTGGTAATCCAGAAGTGATTGACGCTCTAATGAAGAAGGGTATGATGTCTGGCATTAGTACAAAAGACCTTATTGATATGGAGGATGAAGATGGTCTTACTGCTCTTCAAATTGCCATCAACGAGAGGCAAATACCGTTTGCTCTCGAGCTTTTAAAACATAATGCTAAAAGCGATAGAGTGTTCCAATCTCATGTAAGAAATAGTGAGCAGGAGTTAACTATTTTAAACAAAACAAGATCTGGTCATGTCGAAAATTTAGTCGTCGGTGGAGAATCCGAACAGGATTGCAACACTATTCTACATCAAGCCATTGTAAACGGTTACGATGATTTAGTGGAGGCTTTAGTACAGTCTGGTGCTTCCATATCTGCATTAGACAAGAAAGGCAGGAGTCCTTTGCACCTGGCAGTTATGATGAATAATTGTAGTATGGTCGCATCCCTTGTTAATAAGAGTGCAATTATAGACATTAAAACAGAAGATAGGGAAGGTTTCACTCCTTTGATTCTGTCTTGCAAACAAAACAATTTTGAAATCACAGAATATCTATTATCCAAAAATGCATCCACAACTCAATGTGATAATGAAAAGAAGTCTCCTCTTCATCACGCCAGTCACAACAGACTGGATGTTGTGATTTTACTAGTGGAGAGTGGAGCAGAAGTAAATGCAGTGGATGTTTACGGTAGAACACCACTGCATGAAGCCGTGGAAAACAACACCATTGAAAATGTTAGATATCTTACAAGTAAAGCAAACAAAGAACAACAGGACGATCAAGGCTTTACTCCTTTACATTTAGCAGTGCTTAATGGTAGTGCAGAATCAGCTATAGTCTTAATTGAAGTAGGAGTTAATCTAAACATAAAGGATAGTAGTGGTAGGACGGCACTACTTGTCGCATCACAAGCGGGTCAGACCATTTGCGGTAGAATACTTGTTCAGGCATGGAAAGATAAAAAGAACAATGTTAATAACATCCAAACACTTTACGACATGTTGTTTGATGAGGAAGAGACTGAAGATTAAAATTGATACATGCATGATAAATAAAATGAAATTGTTTGATCTTTTTGATTTGTGCTCACGAATAAATCATCTTCATTTGTTATAGAAATCTCTTCTTGGACACTTGGTTCTAATTTTGACATGTTTTGGAAAATTCGTTCATACGAGTCTGTTGAAAGCTACATTGATTTTAGCTATCCATAGACCAGAGTGCCCTAAAAGATTGTCGTATACATTGGTTGAGTTCATTATAAACTTATTT
Organism: Acrasis kona; assembly: GCA_026419775.2. Lineage (NCBI taxonomy): Eukaryota > Heterolobosea > Eutetramitea > Acrasida > Acrasidae > Acrasis > Acrasis kona. Next base: position 56,192 of record JAOPGA020001109.1, on the reverse strand, counting down.
TTAACGTCGGAGCGCTTTAGAAAAGGAAATAATTGTATTTAGATTATTTATTTTTAGATCAGATGTATTTAAAAACAAAGTTACTTGTGTACCGTCCACACAACAAAAAACAACATGAACACAACAACAACAGTACTACCATCAACAAACCCAAAGGTCTTGGACGGACCAGGGGCAACCACCGTGACCCAAACAACAGTCACACAAACAGCTTATGCAGCACCAGTTGAGGCCAAATCACAAGTTTTGTCTCAAATCATGGGAGCACTCATGGGTCTATCCATGTTCATTGGAGGTGTTTTGCTACTAGTCGGTGCAGCCATCAGTTTAGCAGATTTTGGATATCACTACGTTGCCAGTGGTGTTCTCTGGATTATTGCCTTCTCATTCTTCACTTTAGCTTCAATATTCGCCTTCATTGGAGGATTCGACCTTGGAAACAAGAACTCAAGAACACCGTACCACTTTTTGAATATCTTGGGAAGCATTGCCTTCTTCTTGGGAAGCATCCTTATGATCATTGGTGCAGCTCTATGGTTGGCTGGAAGCTCTAGATTTGACACTTTCAACGCCGGTACTATCATTTGGATCATTGGTTCATCATTAATCTTAACGTACTTCTTGCTACGCAACTATGGAGCAATTATTGATGGTATTTTCTTGTACCACACCTTCATGAGCAACATGAACAGTCGTACTAACGGTACATTCCAAGTTGCACCAAAGAGTTTAATCTCCAGCTTGTACTTGAACGGTATTGCCACAGTCTTGTACACCGTCGCCTCTGTATTGTTATTACTAGGTTCCATCGCATGGCATAGTTTCTTAAGAGCAGCAGAAACTAGATCATTCCAAACCCAAGCCGGTGTCTTGTGGGTTATTGCTGGTGGTTTATACCTTATTGCTGGTTTATTACAAATTGCCGCACGCAGATAAATGTAAATAATAAATTTTTCAAACAATTTTATAAATGTTTGTCGTTTGACAAGGATCTACTAATCAAAGTATTGTAAGTTCTTGTAAACTTTTCATGATCAATAAAATCATAAAGAAGCTATGTGGCTCCTCTCTTTTATTTTTTTAATTGTGTCGGTTGCTGCATCTCAAAACATGATCAATCGAGAGTCCTCAGTACACGCGGGCGAGCAATTGATATCTAGGCTTTTGCCGAAGTATGTTGATCTGTTTCATGTAGAGCACCTCTTAATAGAGCATGATAAAGGCTTTTATGATCAGTTCCAGCTTGAAACAAAGGAACAAGCTAATGGAAAATATAGTTACAAAATTGTTCTCAGAGGAAACAATGCAATCTCCATTGCATCGGCACTTAATTACTACCTCAAATATTATTGCAATTCACAGTTCTACTGGGGAGCCGATCATATCGATATACCCTCCAATCCACCTCGTATATCAGAGAAGATTACCAAAAGAACACAACACAAATACAGATACTACATGAACACGTTCGTAACAACATTCAATTTACATTAACATTTCAAAGGTGTACTCATGGCTATTCCACGGTGTGGTGGGACTGGGCAAGATGGGAGAGAGAAATTGATTGGATGGCACTTAATGGAATCAACGCACCGTTGTCATTCACCGGTCAAGAATACGTTTGGCAACAAGTTTACGGCGAACTAAACATTTCCACTTCAAACTTTTTCTCTGGACCCGCATTCCTCCCATGGAACAGAATGGGAAACTTGAATGGATGGTCTGGTCCCCCTTCTCAACATTGGATCGCTTCACAATTCAACCTGGCGAAACAAATACTACAAAGAGAACGCGAGCTGGGCATGACGCCCATATTACCAGCATTTGCAGGTTACGTCCCACCAGACTTTATCAACCAATACAAACATGCAAATGTATCCAGATTGAAACCATGGGCACAAAGTTTCGAAGGTACATTATTTCTCGACCCACTAGACGAAATGTTTCAAAAATTGGGAAACCTTTACATTGAGAAGCAAACCTCTTTATTGGGTAGCGATCATTTATACAATGCGGATCCTTTCAATGAGGAAATTCCACCAACGACCGACATTAAATACCTGGCCGATGTGAGCAAGGCCATTTTCAAGAGCATTATGGATGCAGATTCGAAAGCTATTTGGGTAATGCAGGGTTGGTTTTTGGTAAATGACAAATCCTTTTGGCAACCTCCACAAGCAAAAGCCTTTTTCGATGCCATTCCTCAAGATAGGAGCATCGTTTTGGATTTGTGGGCAGAAGTAGCTCCCGTGTGGAAAACTACTCAAAGTTTCTACGGGCATCAATTTATATGGTGTATGCTACATAACTTTGGTGGTAGACCTGGTCTATATGGTAAATTACATACCATGCCTCAAGACTTGGTCAAAACTAAAATGAATAACAAGAATATGATTGGTATAGGTTTATCACCTGAAGCTATCGAAAACAATCCAATCGCTTATGATTTGTTGTTGGAAATGACTTGGAGAAGTGATGTTCCTGATTTGAATACTTTTACAAATCAATACATCTCAACGAGATATGGCAATCCGTTGCCCGAAAATGTGATTCAATCGTGGAAATACTTGATTGAAGGCGTTTATAATTGTCCTACTAATCAAATGGGTGCTTCTGGGTCCATTGTTGCTGCGAGACCTGCTCTAGATGTCACTTATGTTTCCAATGCTCCAGTGTCCTTGTATTTTAACAAGACACAGTTGATTGAAGCTTGGGGATTGTTCATACGATCGGATTCGCTCTCAAAAACTCGAACCTATCAGTACGATTTGGTTGATATAGGTATGCAAAGCTTAAGTGCCGTCGCTCTTTCTATTTATTATAAAATACAAAATTCCTATAGAATGGTTGATTTGCATTCTTTTGAGTCTTTTGTAAAACAGTTTGATCAAATCATGTACCACATGGATGAACTATGTGCTACAAATGAGAACTTTTTATTGGGCACTTGGTTACAAAGTAGTATAAAGTGGGCATCAAATGAACAGGAGAAACAGATGCTCGAACTTAATGCAAAACTACAAATCACATCATGGGCTAAACCAGAGCTATCTGATGACTTGACTCAGTATGCTTACAAGCTATGGAGTGGAATCATAAAGGATTTTTATATGCCCAGGTGGAGCATCTTTTATGATTACTTAAAAAGTAGTATGGAACATGGAAAGCCTATTGATGCAAAGGAAATGAAAGAAGAAATTATACTAGTCGAAAAGAAATGGATTTCAGAGAGGAAGGTATATAGCACAAAGATATCAGGTGATGTAATTGAAGTATCGAAGAAATTGTATAGATGGTATAAAGATTTTTAAAAGTGATTTTATTTGTTTTTTAAAATATTGAACGCTGTGTGCACTTCCGTTTGAATTGTTTATGGTGAATTTATCTTGTGCTGATATTAACTCGTTTATGAAAGTCGACTGACTGTGTTGGTTCCTTTTTCTCCATATTTTGTAAAGCACAACCGGTTCTTTTTCAAACATTTTATTGAAAGAATGTCTCAACAAGAGTCATTCAATTATGAATGTAAATGTGACACTTTTAGCAAGAAGAATGGTCGCGTCACAGTTTCGAAAATAAAGCTTGACTGGTATCTTCAAGGAAATACTATACCAGAGTTAACAATCACCTTTGGTAGATTGAAAGGTACACTTAGTTTGAACAGGCAATCCTTACTGTGTAGAACTTATGACAAGTAAAGGTACTCCTAAATTGAAGATCATTGTGTTGCCCCCGGAAAACTCTGGGGAACAGGAGTCTTCAAACGTATTTATATTTAAAGATATACCAACAAGAGATAATTGTAGAAATCTGATACAGAAATTCATTGCTGAATTTAAAAAAAGTAACCAAAAGATCACTCCAGAAGATAATGAAAAGTTAAAACTACTTTCAAGTAACGAGGGGTTATTGAAGATATACAAGGAACTGGTGCAAGGTGGTGTCATTACTGCGGATGATTTTTGGGCCACTCATTCCCACCAACTTAAAACAAACAAGATATCTGTTGCACAAGAACCTGGTTTAAAAAATAGTATTTTTAACATTGCTGAGCTTGAGCAAATCAACAATCAGCAAACACTCCGTTTCACTCCTCTTGTCATCCGTCAAATTTTCTCTGAATTTCCTGCTGTTAAAGTGTCTTATAATAATAATGTTCCTCATAAACTCTCAGAGAGTGAATTCTGGAATAGATTCGCAAGATCTCACTATTTCAATAGGCGCCGTACACAAGAGACGCGTGCACAGCAAGATGACATCTTTAGACCTTATGAAGAAAGACTAGAAGGAAAAGAAGCCAAAGCGGATGTAGGAAAATTTGTTGATCTCACAACCGACGACAAGCGGGAAGTAAGTCCACCATTAAAAGTTAAAAAATTTAACATTCTAGTGTTATGGAGTCAGAAGTGACGAATTAACGGCGCCAAGTAGAACAGGAGCAAGTCTTCCCATATTGAAGGAATTCAACACTAGATCATCAAGAATCATGCAAAGGTACAAGAATCATTCACACGATCATTAACACTCACATGCAGTCACATTGCGAGTACGGACCCAAAAGAGATTGAAGCCGACGAAAATGAAGATCGCATTCACACGTTGATGGAAGAACAACTATCGTCCACCAATCACTTATACATACCGCTCAACATTCACGACAAGAGCAGATACTTTGAGGGATTACAAACATCAACTTCTTCACAATCCAATCATGCCAGTCAACCATCCATCATGATCTCATCATCACGATCGGAATTAGTCAGCGACTATTCGGCGTCCACTTTAATGTCCACATTCGTACAAGAAATACACGAATTGAGCATAGATGGGAATTTGGATCTACAAAAAGCACTCGTGAGCAGTTCGTTCGCCGAAAAAATCTCCGTGGAACTCACCAATCTCGCAACGGAGACCACTTTTACAAATTCACAAAGCGCTCGCATCGATGAAGACTTTAGAGAGCAATTATCGAGCGAATTCCACGTCGTTGTCGAGCTGTTGCGTCATTTATGGAGTTTATTGGCCATTCCAAAGACTAAATGGAACCCTGTTACTACAGCCAAGGCTGAAAAGCTGATCAAGACGCTTAAAGATAAGAAGGAATCCATAGAGACGCTAGAGAAGGAGCAGCTGCATCAGACTACTGCAGCAACGGCCATGCACAATCAGGTGAATCAAACTAAACAGTTGACCAAGCCATTGCTGGATACGCTGGAAAATGCTATCGAGGCGTATTTGTCCAAGTCAGCTCCACCTAAAAAAATAGCTAATCCGGTACCCAATCCTGTAGCGACTACGGTCACACCAAATAAAACGAACGGTTCTTCTGTTGTTAGTCAGACACCAGCAAGTGCACCCATTTCTTTTGGCGGCATGACCATTGGTAAAGTTAATTCTTCATCACCACAAAATGCCGCTCAACCTGGTGCACCAAAAATATCTTTCTCATTGGGTGGTGCTGCTAAAAAACCAGCCACTTCAACACCTCCTCCGACACAAGGGTTTGTAATGAATATTCCATCAAAGCCTGGAGTTAGAAATAGTAATGGTGACCCTGAACTTGAACCTCCGAATAAAAAACAAAAAATGTAATTTTACTATTTTGATCTTATTATTTTCGAAATTGACTCTTGGTTGGTCAACTATAAGAGGCTTACTGTAACTTTGGCAAGCCATCATGAAAAGTCTATTCAATAAGATTCTCAGCAGGACCAACTCTAATGATGATATGAGTGATTCTGTGCAGATTGGTGCACCAGTTTGTTAAATTAACTTTTCTATTGATCTGACCATAATATAACAGACAAACTTTCAGCAGGGTATACATGTTGAGGTCGATATGGATCAAGGAAATTTGAGAGGAGTTCCTCCAGCCTGGAAAAGTGCATTTGGAGCTGAGCACACTGTTGAGACCGACATGTCTAGAATAGAACCTCATCTAGTACCAAAAGAACCAAAGACAGAAAGTATGTAACTTGTATAATTTGAATGTAACACATTAAGGATCAAAATCATTCTTCCAAACTCTTCTTGCAAAGACACCCGAAAACAAACAGGAGGAACCTGGAGATGCTATGATAATTTCGAAACCATTTGGTTTCAAGCACAATGTTCATGTAGATTACGACACTGAAACAGGCTTCAAGGGGCTCCCAGAGGAATGGGAAACCATGTTGAAGATTTCCGGTGTTAAGAAGGAGGAGTACATGGAGCACCCTCAAGACATGTTGGCAACCCTAAAGTTTGTAGAGGAGGGTATGATACCCACAAAGGCGTCCGTCCAACCAATTGTAAGGAAGAATCTAAACGACTATCTATCTAAAGATAACCCAACCAAATTATTTGGTAAGATGGTTCGATTGGATGAGGGATCGTCAGGAGTTGTTTTCAGAGGGGTTCAGCTCAAGACTGGCATGCTGTGCGCAATTAAAGTAATTCAGATCAAAGCAGACACAAAGATGGAGACTTTGATAAATGAGATTGCTATGATGGAGACCGCCACCCATAAAAATGTTGTCAAATATGTAGGATCATATACTCACAATCAAGACCTATGGATTGTGATGGAGTTTTTGTCAGGCGGTAAACTAACAGATTTGCTACTAAACACACACTTCACAGAGCCTCAGATAGCGGCAGTGTGTAAGGAGTGTTTGTTGGCTCTTAAATACCTTCATGATTTAAACCGCATTCATCGTGACATTAAATCAGATAATGTTTTATTAGGATCAGATGGTTCCGTCAAGTTGGCAGATTTTGGCTTCTGTGCAGAACTAACCCAAAGTGCCAATAAGAGGAGGTCAGTTGTCGGGACGGTAAGTTTTCTCGAATGTTTAATGTGATTAATGTTTTTATTAGCCCTACTGGATGGCACCTGAAGTAATTCGTGGTATTGAGTATGGTACAAAAGTTGATATTTGGAGTTTGGGAATTATGGCCTTGGAGATGGCTGATTGCGAGCCTCCACTGTTGGACCTGCCACCTTTGAGGGCTCTTTTCATCATTGCCACTCACCCTTCACCAACGGTCAAGCAGCCTGAGAAATGGGGCGCGGATTTCAAGGACTTCCTCGCGCAGTCATTAAACAAGAACCCTGATAAGAGATACGATGCCGCCCAGCTTCTTCAACATCCCTTCATTGTGAAAAATTCCAACGCTGATACAAAGTTTTTGTCAGATATGCTCTTAAAGTTCAAACATAAGAAATAGAGCCATGTAAACAATCATAAATGTCAAATTTTCATCTTCTCCGAGTTGTTCATTCATGTTATTGTCTTTATTCATTACAAAATGTCAACAAGTCCTGACACACAATCTCAGGGGAGTACGTTGAGATGGGAACATGATATATTAAAGTCTCGTGTCAAGCTGACTTGTTGTGCAGTGTGCTCCTCTTTTGTTGTGCTCGGCACAAAGAGTGGGACAATTTATATACACGATGACAACACTATGGAGAGAATACTATTTGTATCAAGCGCTGAATTTGGATCATCATCGCATGCAATAATCAACGTGGAAATTAGTTTCGACGAGCGCTACATCGGAGTCACAACTTCTAACCTACAGGTGTCGATAGTAGAGTTGGAATATTCTGGAAATCAAAAGCTACCGAAGGGTGCCAAAGTAATTACTTCGCATAATGAGCACAACAACCATGATTCAATTGATGCACTTTGTTGGTCACAAGATAGTTCAAGATTATACTCTGGTGACAAACACGGTTTCATACACGAGTTACGGTCTCAGAAGAGTACACTGTTTAAATCATACAACAAAGTATACCAAGACGAAGCTCCCATAGTACAGCTACAATCTACCAAAAGTGATTTGTTAATTTCCACAACCAAGAAGGCCTCTTTGTACAGCTTCGCAGATCAATCAATAAGGGGAATTGGGTCGACTGCAAGAGATGGAACTTTTGGTGCTTGTTATCAATACAAAAAGAAGAAGGATCAATCTGAATATGAAGCCGAACCTTTTATTTACGCAACAAGACCTGGACTAAGGGTTTGGTGTTGTGACCCCAAGAGTGGAAAAGTATTATCGACGCTCAAGTTTCCAACCACTAATCCAAACCTTAAATTTGCTCTTGTCCTTCCTTTAGACTTGAATGTTGTAACTTGGTCTCAAGACTCCATGGCCGTACTTGATGTGAACAGAGTAAGGTGTGTCGAACATAAGAATGATTTTGCGCCCATTGTATCTCTTTGCGTTTTTGATCATAAGTTATACATTGTTCATGATAACAATACAGTGTCCAGAGCATTTGCACCTAATGAAAAGAAGGATCTCATCCAACCAAATCAAACGCCACCAACAGTCAATGCACCAACTCCGATCGCTCAAACACCACCACCGTCTCCACCACCAAGTATTAATGTAGCACCAGCGCCGACTCAAGAACCACAACCAGTCCCACAGAACGAACCAGTTGTTGAGAGCGAACCACTACCTGCCAAACAAACACTACACCTTGAGACTTTAGCGACTCAGATTCCAACACACATTAAGGAACTAAGCATCAGTTCACCCATGGCAGCCTTCAATAACTTTTTACACAGTGCTGAAAGTGCTTCTTCAAAGTTTATAAAAAACGTTCAAAAACACATTCCACAAGACACTCACTCCCAAACCACCACAGAAGAAACTACATTAATCTCAGATCCGGATTGGAACGTTCCATCTCCTGTCATTGTTCCCATTAAAAACAAAACCAAAAAAAGCAGTACAGTTGACACAAAAAAAAAAAAGAAAAAGAACAGGTTAATTGAGTTTGACGATGTTGGGACCGCTGCAAGATCCGTCGAAATGAAACCTCCCAAACAACCAAAATCAATTCCAGAAGAGATCGATCCACCACAAACACAATTTACAACAACAGAATCTCCAAGCCCACCAACTATCCCACAAGAAACAGAAACTTTAAAAGAAATCATTCAAGAAGAACAACCATTAGTTTCACCACCCGAACATCAACAACCCGATTTAACACAACAAGACACAATTGAAGAAGCACCACGACAAGTCCAACCAAACCTTGACGAAACATCACCACCAGTCACAACCACCAACCCATCACCACCAGTCACAACAACAACCAACCCATCACTACCTGTCCAACCACAACCAACACCAACACCACCACAAGAAGAAATTGACATTAACAACCAACCCATTCATTACCAAATCTACCTACAACACCAACAACTCATCAAAGAAGAACAAGAAAAACAAAAACAAATCGAACATCAAAATCAATTAATCGCTCAACAAGAACAACAAGCTCAACTTTTAATCCAAAAAGAAGAATTCGAAAAAAAAAGACGTTTGGAGATGGAAAGACAAGCATTAGAGGAACGCAAAAGAACCGAACAAAAAAGAATCGAAAACATTAAAAATGAACGAAAATCATTCATCCATCAATTAATCACAAAGAGTGCCGATTTGCTTTTCGAACAATTATCGGATTACCTAATCACCAGAGATTGCATGTTCACTCCAACCTTCATTCCTGATTTGAACTCTTGGATGGATCAACTCATCAAAATCATCAATAACGAAATGTTTCAATCTTTTGATTCTCGTCAATTACTTTTACAAGAATATTCTAATTCCCCCAACGAGGTCAAATCACACGTCGGTCAACTTGTTCAATTTTGGTGGGAAAATGAATTCGATCAAGAAGACGAAAATCAATTAGAAGAAAAAATCATACAGTTGACCAACACCTTACATTCGTTTCTAAATTTATCCGATTGCATTTTAAAATGTAACGCTCACAAGATGCAAAATGCAATGGAATTCATCTTCACGTTGGAATCAAAAATCAATTCGAAATCAATCAGCAAGATTGAAGCTAGTTTGAATTCGATCAAATCTGGCGAATTGAGCATCGATCAATTTATCAATCACGTCATGATCCCATCCAGTGCAATTCACCCGACACTATCGTTACGTTTCCTAACCAAATTGTTCCAAATCTGCGCGCCCAAAAATTCTAATTTATTGATCGAATATTGCAGCGACCAATTTCCACACATTAGAGAATGGAATGTAAAAAATGTGATTGATTCTCATTTCAAAGATTTTGATTTATATACAAACTACTTGATCACTTTATATTACAAATTAAAAAAAAACAAGAATCAAGATTCGAACCGATTTTTGATCTTGGCAGAATCGTTACAAGAATTGAGCATCAGCGACGAAAATGGAATTCGATTGAATCAAATGATTTTCGAATCGTTCGAATCGAATGGTGGATTTGATTTATCGATCGTGGAATCCATACTCAAGCAACATAAGCAATCGAATGGTTTGTTGTACTTGTATGAATTGATGAATCGAGATGATCAAATCATCGAAATGTTAACGAGCACTCGCAATTTGGATTTGTTGACCAAATATATGAATTCGCATTCTCAAATGGAACATTGGAAATCTCTCATCAAATGTTGTAATGGATCGAATGGCGATTTGAACATTGAACATGTGATTTGTATCATGTGTAAAGTGTTGGGCACCAGCGATACTTTGAAAATGATTCATGACGTGATGGAATTCGAATTGGATTCGGAATCGAATCAAAATGTAAATGTCAGCATTTATAGGAAATTGTTGGAATTGTCACAAAATGAATCCGAGCAGTGCAAGTTGAGACACGAGTTATTGGAGACGTATGATAGTTACATGTGGTCCGAGAGAGATTTGAACGTCGGACCACAAATTCGTTCGTTGATGAATTTGTACAGAAATTGTAATCACAATCAAGATTCCGAAAAACAATTGATTTTTGATTTGATCGAGAATTTGAAAATTTGTAAATTGGATGATGGGCATGTCAAAGTTGATTTTGAACAAGAGGAGCCGTTACCTGTTTTTTATGAAGATTACAACGTGCATTGGGGATTAGAAGTGAAATGTTCGGTGCCTTGTCCTGTTTGTAAAATGAATTTGGATGAGAATGTTGGCGGACAGGATGTGATTGTTTTTAAATGTGGACATGCTTATCATCAATATTGTTTGTCTTTGGATGCTTGTGCTGTTTGTTATCGAGAGAATTTATTGAATAAAAAATAGTTTTTTTATTATTGACGTCTTGACTGTAAAAGTCGAAGAAATCGCAAATCCAAATTTGCACAATTCTATTAGAACCGCCGGTTCTAATTTAAATTCGGACTCCTTGAAAAACTTAAAAGGAGGAACAGATATACAAGATTATAATGTTTGTTCTACAATTTATTGATTTAAAGTGGCTCACTAGTTTGTAAATCATCTCTTTGAGTTCTTGGAGTTGTCGGTGCAGTTTGTTGATAGGACCATCGGTTGGGGATTTGGTGTAGATGAATCTTTCAGAGATTCTTCGGAGGTTTAGGGAAACGTTTTTAATCCGCAATCAATATCCAAATATAAACTGTTCTTTGTCAAATAATGCATAATGCTCCAATTTGGAGGAGTCAAACCGTTTATTCTTTACCCAAGTTAAGTTAGTCCCTCAAACAAGCTTGGAGATTCATATATATTTTTTAAAAACATAACAAGGTCACGAACCATGATACAAGTGGTGGTACAGGTATTGTTCCTGCCGTTCTCTGTGTTGTACTATCTTATCAGGCAGCTTGTACTCCCAATCAACTTTATGCTGGGGACGTTAAGCTCTAATAACTTCCACCGAGACCACAACTTGAGCCCCATTCAGGACGAGATTAGCGATAATTTACTAGAACATGACCCGAGCACTTCACCATTACCCCACGATTTCCCACAAGGCATGTTTATAAGAATTGGCCCAAATCAACAGTTTAGACCCAGAGGTAGGCATCACTGGTTTGACGGAGATGGAATGATGCATGCAGTCAAGATAGGTTGCCAAAGCGTTCGTTACACAAACAAGTACGTGAGGACAGAGAAGTACAACGTCGAACATCAATTTGGAAGAAGCATCGTCCACGGAATGTTGGATTGTGTTAATCCCATCAGATACATTGATCTCCTCTTTATGAGAATTGTGTACGGGGTGCCGTTCAAAAACTATGAACCCAATACTGCCAACACATCACTGACCCACCATGCAGGAAAGTGTTTTGCAAGTGTTGAAAATTGTCTGCCCTATGAAATCGAATTACCTACATTAAAAACAGTTGGACTTAAGGACCTTGGCCCAAAGTACGTAGAATCCAGTTTCACCGCACATCCCAAATTAGATGCAGAGACTGGAGAATTAATTGGTTTTAATTACAATGCAGTAAGACCTTATGTGAGTTATCACATATTTGATAAGCACGGACAACTCACACACACCACACCAATTTCTGAAGCACCACGTGCTACCATGATGCATGATTTTGCAATCACAAAAAACTACACAGTATTTATTTTTGGTTCAGTGGTCCTTGATGTATATAAAGCCATTGCTGGAATCCCTTTTTTGGACTTCAAGAAGGGACTGCCCACTCAAATTGCAGTCGTTCCAAGGTACTATAAGGACGGCGTCGATAAAATACATTGGTTCACTTGTAAGCCAGGTCATGTGTTCCACATTGCAAATGCCTTTGAAAGAGAGGATGAAATCGTTATGCATTGTTTTAGGATGGAACAATTTACTGTGTCCTTGCTGCCAAAGGAGAACGTCGCCTTTGATGTTGTTGAATTGGGTGCAGTGTTCTATGAATACAAGATGAACTTGGCCACAGGTCTTGTTCAAGAAAACACCATGTACTTCTCTAATGTTGATTGTCCTGATTCTCCACCAGAGTCAATGCTTGGTGAGTTCCCGGTCATTAACTCAAGTTACGTAGGGAAACCTTACCAGTATTGTTGGGTAGGAAGATCCCCTCGCACTGGACAAGTTAGCGACGCTGTTGTAAAATTAGATGTCGAAAATCTTACTTACAAAGAATATTATTTTGGTTGTGAAAATAAGAGGGCTTGTGAGTGGACGTTCGTTCCTTCAAGAGATTTAGACGCAAAGGAGGATGATGGATATGTAGTGAATTTCTTGTACAACGAGAAACTAAACGCAAGCACTTTTGAAATACTTAATTCCAGTACATTATGCAAGAAGTCAATTGTGAGATTCAATTGTCCAAGAAGAGTTCCGTATGGATTCCATGGACTGTTTGTGAGACGTGAGGAATATGAGCCCATATCACCTTTGGTCATTTCAGCTGGTTCACCAATTTCTCCTTACGAAGCGGGCAGTCTATCTCCCTCTTAGTATTGTAAAAATTGTAAATATAATGCTTATAAATGTTTGTCAATATTTGTGGATGCCACTATCGAGGAGCAAACTGAACTTGATAGTTAGGAAAGTGCACCAAGAACTATTAAATTATTTATTTATTATAATTCTTATTTTGATCATCTTGTTACAATATATAGGCTACTATACAACCCTATGTGTCCATATTCAAAACATGCACATTCATGTCAGCATTAGTAACGATACTAACAAGAGATCATTGTAGATAAAAGATCAGTTTTTATAGGTTAAATTTGTAATCAGACTGACCAAAGTGATCGCTGCACCTCATGTTTCGATTTGACTCTATTTCATCTTTTGCAAACAAACTCAACATGTCCATTAGACCAATCAAAGCCTTGGTGCAAGTAATTCTATCCATTCAAATTGTAAAAGACTTTATTGCACTTTACACTTTTTCTTTTTGTTTTTCTTTTCATATTCTTCACTCGTTCTCATAAACTCCGCAATTACCGCAATCAAGTCATCGGCACCATAACCTTCGAGTGAAGAAGTTTCAAAGTACATTCCCAAATTGTATTTCCTCACAAGATTCAACGCTTCATATTCCTGAACAACAGTCATTTTGCGTTCCTCCACTCTCTTTATCGCCTCTTGATCCCTTCGTAAGTCCCTCTTTGCTCCAATCAAAATAATGTGTGCTCCTGGACAATGATATGTCACTTCGGGAATCCATTTTTCTTCGACATTAACAAACGAACGTCTGTTCATTACATTAAAAGTAATTAAAAATAAATCAGTTTGTGGATATGATAATGGTCGAAGCCGATCGTAATCTTCGGGTCCCGCTGTTAATGTTAGTTTAAATGTAAAGCTTTCGTCTGCTTACCGGTGTCCCAACAATTAATGCAAACGACCACCCCATCATCTCTTTTTATGCATGCGTTGTAATTATCAAATACTGTGGGAACGTAATCTGTTGGATATAGTCCTTGCGCTGATCTGATCCATAAACAAGTTTTTCCTGCGGCTCCATCTCCGACTTGCACAACTTTGTAAATAGGTCCGACGAAGTTTACAATATTGTCAGGTTTGGTGTAGCGTCGAGCACTTTTAATAATTGATTCTGCGCGTGCGTCGAATTGTGGTTGTTTATTGTAATCATTTCGTGCCTTCATGATGAGGTCAATGCATTGTTTAAAGTTTGTTTCGTAAGGGTAGCAGGTACAGTTGAGTAGTTCGTTGATTTGTGATTTTGTTTTCTCGTTCTGGACAAATTGCATGTATGCTACGCTTTCGGTTACCTTTCTAGTGTACTGATCCCAAAGTATGTTGGCACCTGCTAGTTTTGATATTCTCCATGATTTTGATGCGCAGAACGTGTTTCCCAATGTTTTGTAGTCGCAGAACTGAAGTACTGAGATGATAACATCTTCTGAGAGGTTGTTAATAATTGTGCGCAAGTCTTCGATGCTAGTATTTTCGTCTTGGTTGTGCTGTGTGGTGCTAGTTGGTGTACTGCTGTCTATGGATCTGGTTACGCCGCCGAATAGATTGACCTCTCCTTGTGTGCTACATGCCACGGTCGCAAAGACTAGACAATCATAGGGACGTTCTAATTTGACCCACATTTTTGCTTTGTTGAAGCATTGTACCTGGTTAAAGTCAGTTTTTGAATTGTTGGTACCTCCGATAATGTAAAACATTTCATCAAAGTAATACATGCAATGACCGAACCTAGCAGATGGTGCGAAACCGTCTTCGCCTGTAATTGTAGTTACGGAAAAGTCTTGAGTATTGACAGAGAAGAAATCACCAAAACAAGTTCGGTTTTCATTGCAACCACCATAAATGTAAATGACATCACCAACCAATACCATGGAGTGATGAAATCTTGATGGCACATCAGTTATTTTGACAGGATGCAGCCATTTATTCTCGTCAATCTGATAGATGTATATGTAGTTGTCTGTAAACCCATTGTTGTCGTAACCTCCGTATACGTATGCTTTGTTATCCAGCAGGACGGCGCATTGTCCATATCTTGGACTTGGTACATGTGATTCGCTATCGTACAAATAGAGTTTTTGGCTCCAAATGTTCGTCTCCAAGTCCAAACACCATATGTCATTCAGGTAGCCATTTGCCTTGCCTCCAAAAACAAACAATTCATTCTCCTTACAAAAAGAGCTTGAGAAACTCCTTGGTTGTATCTTGTTGTTTGTTTGTATTTGAATATGTGCACCACCTTGATTATAGTCAAAATAGTAGAAATATATAGCGTACTGGAAAACCTGTGAACTTCATTTTTTAAAATTGAAGATTTACTCTCAACTACTTCCTGAGATCCCCCAAACACATAAACTATTGTCTCCCCATCTTTTTCAAGAGAACAAGTGGTATGCCCATGTAAGCCTCTGAGCATTGTTGGATCTAGCTACTGGGAAATGTCGTCAATCAACCTCAGTCATCATTTTATAACCTTCGCGGAGGAAATGGAGAAATATAGTTCTCAACCGAGTTCATTAATTGTTACAATGTAAATTGAAGTCTTCCATCTCAACTTGAAGTCATCCTCTACTGCTTTGCACCTATATGACCTCATATTTTAACGCTAACAGTATCTGTCGACCCGTGTATCATTTATTTACAATTACTAAATTCACCTTAAGAAGGTGTTCTAATTATAGTGCACTATATTTATTTATTGGCTCGTTAAAAAGACAACCAGATTGTAGGAAAATTGATAGATAAAAACAAAGCAAAACATGTTATTCAAACTTATCACCTATACAGCCATCTTCGGAGCAGGAGCATACACTGGATACACCATGAGAGACAGAATTTCTCAAGAGGTCGAGAAGATCAACAAAGAGAAGAAAAACTAAGACTCAAATGATGTCGATGTAAACAAATAAACTCAACATTCTCATATGCTGCGACTTTTTTTGGTTTCTTAGGTTGAAAGCTTATTAATGGCTCATCTTTACAGCATGAATGAGTATTAAATCCGAATTTTACGAAAGTGTGGTGCAGCAATATCGAATATTTTCTCCTTAGTTGTGCTTCTTATATCTTGGGTGTAGTGGTCGCGACAGGCTTTAAAGAATCTTGTTCTGTTCTTATAAGAAACTCTTAGTCAACTTAAAACAAACCACATCAAACAATGTATTTGATATTTGCTGCAGCTGCTCTTGCTAGTGTCGCCTTGAATGTTTATGTACAAAAAAACACAAAGCGCCAAACCTTGATTGATATCTCGATGATATTGTTCCAACCTCAGTTTCCTGTAAATTCTTATAGAAGACCAAATTATATATTCTCCACAGGAAGTCAACATGTCAAAGATAGTTTTTATTACTTAAAAGTAAAAGACACCGAAGAAAGCATTGCCTGCCACTACATTTCGAACGATCAATCAAACAAGGTTTTAATTTTCAGTCATGGCAACGCAGAAGATATCGGTCAAAATGTTAGTTGGCTGAAAGTACTAGCGAGAGAGGCAAACATCAATATTTTTTTATACG
Organism: Acrasis kona; assembly: GCA_026419775.2. Taxonomy (NCBI): domain Eukaryota; phylum Heterolobosea; class Eutetramitea; order Acrasida; family Acrasidae; genus Acrasis; species Acrasis kona. The sequence continues at coordinate 39,464 of JAOPGA020001109.1, read as the reverse complement.
AATATGAGGGATACAGCCACTCAACCGGTACACCGTCAGAAGCTGCTTTGGAAAGAGACATCACCACAGCTTACAACCACCTACGTGATGATCTGAAAGTTAAATCTGAAGACATTTATTTGTTCGGAAGATCTCTTGGTGGTGGCCCCACTGTTTATTTAGGAAGAACATTGTCCGAAAAGAAAGAGGTCCTTGGTGGAATTATTTTGATGTGTACTTTCACTAGTCCCATCCAAACGCAGATTGGAAAAGGGTTGTATAGTTTCGTCCCATCACTACTTGTTAGAGACATGTTCGATAATTTCAACGGACTAAAGCAGGTGGACCAAAAGGTTCCGCTGTTAATGTTCCACGGAAGGAATGATGAAATCGTTCCTTACCATCATGGAGAGGAAATGTACGAAATGTTGAAGGGACTTGGTAGGCTTGTGAAATTTGTTCCGCTTGAATCAGGCCATAATGATATAATATCAAGACAACACGAAACAGTATTCGAAGAGATTAAAGATTTTGTCAATAAATGATTTTAAAAACCATCACTCACAACCAGTCAAGTTCTTTTGTTCATATTAAATTAGTTTATCAATAACATACATCTAGATAATTCTTCTCTACACCTATCAACATAGTCGCTAGCGTCTAGTTGCTTAATTATTGATTCTGCTTCTTCAAAGTCACTTTTCGCACCACTTACGTCTCCAGATTGTGCTTTGGCTTCTCCCAACTTTATTCTGACTGGAAGTGCGTGAATGGGTTCACAATTGTAATTTGTTGATTTTGAATACCAATTAAGAGCTTCCAAAGGTTCCTTCTCTCGATGTAGATACAAATCACCCAACTTGACTAGTGTAACTCTGATTGTGTTTTTTACCTACAAGACGTTAAAATTAATGAAAACAACAACAAACCTCAGTGAGATCTTGGTCTAACTCTTTATTCATGACTTCTTCCAAGCTGCATATACTTTCTTTGTATTGAGTCTTTGCTTCCTCATGTTGTCCTCTTATCGCATAAATGTCACCAATCTTTCCCTTCACAACACTTTTCAGGTTGATGAACTTTATTAGTTTGCTTTCATTTAGCAATTGGTCACAACTATCAAGAGCTCTATTGGCGTAGAAAAGAGATCTATCGGAATTAAACAAATATGTTGGATTGCCTATCGCAACGTTTAAATCAAAGAAGACAGATTGTTCGGTTAAAAACAAAAACTCATTCATGGGATCTTCAGGTTTAGGACCCATGTCTTCAACACAGAGTTCAAATTGCATTTTAATGTAGCTATCTGTGGTGTATTGCTTAAATGTGTCAACACTAAAGTCCTCGACCACGGCCTGACATCTTGACATCAAAGTAAATTTCGTAGATCGAATGAATAACTTACGTTGGGCAACTGGATCCTTTAGTAGTTCCGACCTTTTTTAAACAGACATCACAAAAATTATGCTTGCATGGCTCTGTATTCCTTGCTTCGTGTAAATAATGTTTGCAGATTCCGCATCTAAAGTCGGAGGGCTTCCATTTCGGTCCAGATGCATTTAGTCTATCAGCAAAAGGACACGCAGAAGGTACTCTTCCACGAAATAGTGTAGAATTTTTCTTGGATTCTTCAGGGTGTTCTAACCCAACTCCTTTAAGATGCATGTTCAAAATGTTACTATTCTTCTTCAATGATTCTTTTTGTTCTTCGTCTGTCATACCCTGGAGATGTGGACATAGTACCACCATCTCTTGCAGCTGTTGTTGTGCATCGTCCTCCTGTGTCATTGTTTATTTTTAGTTGGACAATGACAATAACCCGAAGAAATCAACCGTCCTGTACTCCAAAATTAAGAAGAACTATAAAAACACTGCTTAATCTGTTCGGAACTGTCCAAAGTTTTGGTCATCGACAACGTAATCAAAGTTTGCATTGGATTGAAATATCAAAATGCACCTTCATCCTCTCACTGCGTCCCAGATAGTACGATGCAAATGGCTTACTCAAAGGACAAATTAAAAGATTCATGATGTTAATCGCCTAAAGCAGAATTACAGCGTTCCGGGATCTATAATAGGGATTAAGTATATTTTATAGTATCCCCGCATATTTTTAATTGCCTATAATTTTCTTCGTATAGTATTTTATAACATACATTATCATCAATAATGCTTTATTCATCCGTTTATTTACACAGTGATATAAAGGAAGGTCATTCTCCAAGGGATTTGTTCAGCCAATCTATGTCACAATTAACATGTGTTGCGCTCCGGCCATCTTTCTTGTTTAAAATGTAAGATATATCTAGTTTGTTCTCCTCCACTTTCCCGACTTGCTTTGCATGTTTCTGTTCCCACTTTCCAATGCCTAGTTCATAGTACCTTCTCTTCAGTGTTGATAAGGAAACGTTTAGGACCTTACATGCTTCATTTTGTGATAGATGCGTGCATTCTACAATCTGCTCCGGCGTAATATCAATCTTCCTTGCCTTCTTTTTTTGTATAGAGTGCAAATTACTTTCAAAGTCTATAAACACCAATTCTCTCTTTGTCTCTTGTGCTTTCATTTCTCTTTTATTTAATACTGATATTTTTTCGGGTGAAAGTTCCCCGTTTGGCTAATATTAATAATATAATCATAAAAGCAGTACTCAGATTCTCTTTATTAAGGCTGAATTGATTGTTTATTTAACTGGACCATATCGTTGACAAGAAAGATTTGATGATTAAAGATTTATTTGATATCTCCGCAACAAACATTGTCTTGGTGACAAATACAATCAGTGGGGCTTATCTAGCCAGTTCATCACCAGTATAGTGGAGGGTATTTATGAGTGTCCATGTACTGTTGGGAGAAGGAATAGTTTTTGTTTTCCAGATGGTGGATGAAAAGAGCCAGCATATCGATTGTCTACTTGTAAAAGTCAAATCGTTACATTTATCAATTGATATTTTTAAAGGTTTCGTCATTTTCTTTTGTGTTGATAATGAACGGTGGAGTTGATTTTGTTTAATTCCAATTTTTTGCTTCTTGAACTTTTTACTCCTTCATATGATGATTTTATAGATGGTCACCACTATTTTTTTGTGATTTTGGTCATCAGATTCTTCGCATGTATTGTTCGATGTCCAAAGATTTCGCAGTTAATTTTATGCGTTGTGGTTCGTTAAAATTAGTTCTTGTTTTGGAAGCAATCATTATCTATGACCGCCCATTTCTCTTTTTGAAAGTTTATCTTCGTCTCAACCAACAGTACAATGTGACTTTTGTTTTACGTTACTTGTTGATGTGGGCTGGATTCTAAAATTTTTAGCAGGACCCTTGTTTTATTTAGGCCATCAATTGTGCATCCTTCAATCTCTGAATAGTATCAGTGTTCAATTGTTGTTTGTAATAATATTACATAAAGTGCATTGATTTTCTAATCGACTCATTATAGTGTTTACATAGTGGGTGTACTAAAAGGAATTCAACCAAAAGGTTGGGAAAAATTGTAATTCTTTATCTTGTAAACAACGACGGCAGATTTTGAAAGGTAAATTTGACATGCTATTAATGTTGACAGGTCCTTGTGATGGAGAATTGTAAAACTCTTCTTTGAATTCGTTGAATTTGGATTTTACATGAATATATTTCAATTTCAAAATTTTATTTCGCAAGCGCCTTAGCTCAGTGGATTAGAGCGATGGGCTCATAACCCATAGGTCCGTAGTTCGATTCTACGAGGCGCTACATTTTCGATTTCTTTTCTCGTAATTTTTATAATTTGTTGAAGGCCCTTGACACAATCAAGGTCTCCTACATCAAGTACCCTAGACAGCTAGCTACTCAATAATTTATAGATTTTTTGTACCTCATTTGTAGTAGATCACACGCCTTCATCAACAGAAGATGTTTAGATTCAAAGTCATTGGATAGGTTCTAATACGAGAGGACAAGAATCAGAATTTACGAGAGTGGATAATAAATAAACTAACTACAAAACCACAACGTAAGAGGACCCAACTCTAAAATGGATATCAAGGCTACTTCTGTTGCGATGACACTTAAGTTGATAGGATGCAGATATATGATGTTAAAAACAAATTCTAAGTAAAAGAAGATACTATAAAATAAGTTTATTTTGATGCAGCTACTCAGACGACAACCATTTGAATACTTTTTCAAATGCGAACTGCATAAACTCTGACTTCCTGGCAGTAAAGCATATTCTAAACCATCCTGGTTCATGATGACACTTGAAAAAATCACCGCATGGTATATAAACTTTTGCATCATTCAGCATTAGTTCGAAGAATTTGACTTCGTCCTCACCTGTTATCACTTGTTTTTTCATCTTTTTCTTTATTTGTTCGGAGAGGTCAATCCACAGCAGTACTCCAGCCTTGGCATTAACATAGTTAATATTATAGCTATTTAGGATATCAGTGACATTCTTGTATGCTGTTGCCAACCTCCTCTCATTCTCTGATACATAATCTTCGATAAATGTGTGATCAGACAGCAAGTGAGTTAAAAGTGCTTGTGTGTGACGAGAGACGCTCTGAAATGGAGATATACTTCTCATGGAAGCAATTAGTTTTTCATTTCTAGAATATAATATTCCAACCCTAAAGCCATTCAGAGAAAAGTCTTTAGAAAGAGAATAAATAATGTGCACATGTTTATAGTCTAAATTCAATTCCTTATCCTTAAAAACGATTTGAGCAGCACTTGTAAATTTTTGGTTTTTATCAAATATTGACAGAGCATACACTTCATCAGATATTAAATGTAATTGTTCCTTGGCACAAAAATCAATCAAATTTTTTATTTCTTCTTCGGTGTGTATATCACCAAGAGGGTTGCTTGGAGTCGTTAACAAGAAGCATTTGACTCTGATGCCATCACTCCTGGCCTTATTTAGAGTTTCTTCTACAATATCCATGTCGAGAACAAATATGTTAGACGATTTATCATATGGCATAAATACAGGAATTAGAACGCATCCAAACCTTTTTATAATATCTCGCTCGAAAGCTAAATACATGGGTGCAGGAATAAGGACAGCGTCACCAGGATCACAGAACATGCAAACTGACTGCTCTATAATAGTGCCTGCACCATTAAATGTCACAAAATGTTGAGGATTCAATTTCTCTTCGACTTTGAATACAAATTTACCCATCATGTCGGCTACTGCAGTTTTAAAGTGTATCGATCCACTAAAGTCAGTATAGTTGAGATCCTCTGCCTGAATTGGGTGTTGGTCGTAAATTTCCTTCATTTTTTGAGTCATAACGTCGCACATTAAAATGTTTTCAGCAACCCCAATGTTAACGATTCCATCAGGATTTATTTGTTCATGAAAAGCATCCTGGTTCACTCGTTTGATCGCCTTTTCATAACCAGACAGTTGTTCTATGTACCTTGTGGCTCTATTGGATAAAGGAAAGTCTACAACGGTGCTCATGTTTCTTTTCTTCAACAAACTGAAAAAAGTCCAACGCGGCGACTTGTATGGAGTTTCTTTTCTCCTACAACGGAGTTTTAATCATTACAAAAATCAAAATTACATTAAATATATACTTTATTTATCATGGTGATCATTCACACTATAATCACCACTACTATCACCACTACTCACATCATAATCACCACCATATTCATAATATTTATTAGAAATATTTTTCCCACCAGTCATCAACTCTCCATAACTTATATCATGTCCACTATATTCATCTTCATCATCATCGCTTACAATATAAGATTTGATCAACTCCCCATCATCTTCATCGTCACGCATCCAATCAAATATACTATTGCTACTAAGCATGCTATTCATATAATTAGCATCTTGTAACACTTCATGTCCCCAACGACGACCAACCCTATCACCTCCATCACGACTCAATTGCAAACCAACATCATCATCACCAAAAGCTTCTTGTAATTGATGTTGATTTTGATTACTACTAAGTGTACTAAATGTATCAAGAGATGATCTAGTGGATACACTATCCAATTCATCATCATCATCATCTCTATAAAAGTAATTCCTTTTTGGAACACCTTGCATAATTTCGAATCGTAACTTTTTTTCAATTTCTGATTCGTGTAGATATGGAAATAGTTGTTTATAAGTAGTATAGTTTTCATCATCAGGTACTTTACTACTATGCCCTGTGGATGATGGAGAAGGAGATGATGGAGGAGGAGGAGAAGAAATAACAGGAGGAGGTGGAGATGGAGGATTAACAACTTCTTGCTCAATAACAGGAGATGGAGGAGATGGAGTAGGTGATTTGTAATTTAGTGAACTACCCGTTTGTATATTCACATCATGAGCCTTATTAAATTGATTCGATGTTTGAGTAAACACTTGTTGATTACTCGTAGTGGCCTGTACTTGAATCTCATGAGTTGGATTCAACGTTTGAGTATACGAAGTAATGACATGTACAGGCGAAGGAGGTGGCGAAAGTTCTTCTTCTTCTTGTTGATTGACTACAAAAGGTTGATAACTAACAGTTGCATTGGAAATGCTATAATAATCTTGTTGATTACCATTTGTAGTTGATAAATCAGATAATAAAAAGTAATGAGGTATCATTCTACCTTGATTTTCATCACTTTGGTTAGTTGTAGCTGTTTGTATCGATTGTGATGTTGTTGTAATTGGTTGTAATACGGGCGGCGAAGGTAATTGGAAAGATGTTTGTGTGTTGATGGATGAGAGTTGAATTGGATCTCGATGATCCGTATTGACTTGTACATCATGTAGAATGATAGGTGGAGGTGAAGGAGGTGATGGAATGGGACTCGTGGACTGATCGTTATGATGAATATGTACTTCTGGAATCGTTTGTACGTGTATATCATGATTCGTCACCACAACTTGTTCTTCTTGCTCTTTTTCTTCGTCAGTAGCGATGGGAGTTGATTTTAACAAATCATGAATGACTAATCGAATCAACATCAAATCCATCACTTTTTGATTTGAATGCAAAAAGTCATCAAGAAGAGATTTTGTTTCTTGTTCGTGATTATTGATGATGGTCACATCCCGATCATGATCGTCATAATCACCCTTGATCAAATCCTTTATGATTTGAATCAACACATCTTGAATCAAATCGTGTAAATTCTCATCTTGGAACGCAATTGAATTTCGAATACAATACTGCAAGAATCGACCGTTCCACACCGCATTGTTCAATATTGAAACGTATGTTAATTTCTCGTCATTGCCATTCTCATGATTAACATCATCCATCGAATGTGATTGATCGGAAATTAAACGAGATGAAATTTGTAACAAGATGTCGCTCATTAATTGTTGATGAATATAAAGAATACATCGATCGGTACATTCATCGACTAATTTCTCCATTTCTAATTTTTCATTTCCATTTCCATCATCATTTCGTATTAGTCGTTCTTCTTCTTCTTGTTCAAAACGTACTTTTTTAATTTTATAATTTGTAAAAATCAAACTGTTCGATTCATCTCCATCATGATTTGTTTCTTGAATGAATTGTAAATCCATATTCGATTTCAAATCACGCGCAATACGTGACCTTTCTAACAGGTTCATTTGTTGTTCTAATTGTTGTTGTTTGATGATTGATTCGATTCGATCTTGATCAATTACATTTTGTAAATTAGATGGATGGAAATTTGATTTTTTCAAAATTGAAACTTTTTCGATAATCGTTGGTTCTTGTTGTTGATTGGGTGGAGATGGAGGCGAAGGTGGTGAATCAGTTTGTACAAATGTTGAAATTTGTTGAATGGGTGGTGGCGATTGAAAATGTGGAATTGGAAATGGATTAGATTGTGATGATGATAGTATTTTGGAAAAGGGAGATGATGATGACGATGATGATGGTTGATTAGATGGAGTTGTTTGTGTCATTTGATCATTCGATAATAACAATTCCCTTTCTTCTTCTTCTCTCTTTTTCTTCTTTATTAATTCCTCTTCTTCTTCTTTTCTCTTCTCTTCTTCTTGTTGTTTTCTCTTCAATGCTTCTTCTTGCTCTTGTTCTTGTTTTAATTTCTTTAATCTATTCTCTTCTTCTTGCTCTTGTTCTTTTTTCCTTCTTAATTCTTCTTCTAGTTGTTGTTGTTCTTGTTGTAGTTTTAATATTCTCTTTCGTTCTTCTTCTTCTTCTTGTTGTTTCTTTTCCTTTTCTAATTTTTCTTGTTGCATTTTTAATTTGATTTGTTCTTGTCTTTCCATTTCGCTTAATACTGAATACTTGAGTAATCTCGATGCCAGATCAGGATACTTTGTTTTGATTTGATCCACATTGGTAGGTGATGATGTTTTGTGATTATCATTTTGGATCAATTTAAATGTTGATGATGATGATGATGGAACGTTGGTGATTTGATCTAATTTTGCATTCTTACGAGCTGTTTTTAAAATATCGTTAATGTCTAATAAATCATCATTTTCGTCCAATTCTCCATCTCGATGGAAATGAAAATCATCACCACGTTGATTTTTTAATTTGATTCTGAAATCTAATTTTAGTTTTTCTAATTGATTCAAAGTATCGTCTTGTCGAATCACTACCTGATCTAATAACTCTGAAATGTGTTTCTTTTCGGAAACAAGTACTTGGTCATGACTGGGTATGATGGGTGGTGATGATTCTGAAATTTGGTTGGTGGTCCAGTTGGGTGGTTTGAGTAGATTTGGGAATTGACTCGTGTCTGTTAATAATTGTTTTTTTTGTAAAAGTTGTTGTTGGGGTTGACTAGCATTTTGCTTTGATTGTTTTTGATTGGGAGGTGCTCCGAATATACTTTGTTCTAATCTTTTGGTTCGATTAGAATGTAGGAGTTGATTGGATTGCTGAATGTATTTTTGTGTCTTGGTGTCAATGGTGTCTACTTTGTCGGTTAGAGCTTGTGCTTTTTTGATGCTGTTGTTGATTTGAGATTGTATTTTTTTTTCAACGTCGGTGTAACTATCTAACTGTTTGATTAGTTTTTGAGTGATTTGGTTGATTTGATCTTGTGACTGTTTTGATGTTTTTTGTAGGTCCTGTAATGTGCGGTTGGCGTGTTCTGATATTTGATTGGCATACTGTTGGTCCAATTGTTTGATTCGTCGTTGTTGTTGTTGCTGCTGTATTTGTTGTTGTAATTGTTGGTGTTGTAGTTGTTGCTGTAATTCTAAAAGTTGATTTTCTTGATGTATGACTTGAGGTGATGGTTTGATGGATTCATTGTTTGTTGTGTTGTGATTGATGTGGAAGGTTTTGATGGATGATGGATTGTTTGAAAGTGTTGAATGATGGGGCGGTTGTGTGGTTTCAGTGGTAACAGGTTCCGTTTTGTTGGTGTTTACTAAAAGTTTCTTTGATTGGATGTTTCCATAATGACGTTCTGATTGAACGTTATCGTTGATTGGTACAATTATAATGTTATTCTTGATGGGTTCTTTTTGGTCTTCGTCGTCACTTGAAAAGTAGTCATAAATGTTGTTTGTTGCTGTTGTTGTTGACCTTGGTTGCTCTTTTAACTTTTGAATATTCTGTATTAGTTGGTCTTGCATTTGTTTGACATGTCTGTTTTTATCTTGTTCTTGTTCTTGTTCATTTATTTCTATTATTTGTTCCAGTTCATAATTTGGGTTGTCATGTTCATGACTGTATAATCTAACAGGTATAAATTCTTGCTGCTCGTGGGTACTCCGTGTGGAGATTACAGAATGTGGCTCTTGGTTTTGTATTTGCTGTCTTTTTGCTTGTTGTGTTAAATTACGGAATTGTGAAAACTTCATTTTTGATGTCACCGTTGGTGCAGATACTTGGTAGCCTCTTGTATTCGAATCAGAATTTGTGTTTATGAAATCAACCTTATTAGATAGTTGCTTAATGTCTTTGATCACCATGAAGTCTTTTGCCGAAATCTTTTGCTTCTCATTGTCTAACTGATGAATCCGTATAAGTGTAGGGTCATCTAGTTCATCATCAGAATCACCTCCATTTTCGATTTGATTTCTGGCTGGCGAGGCCACGTCAGTATTAGCGTCTATAACGTTCGTATACGATTGGTATTTTTCTGCTTTCTTGTTTGGTTTTGGAGAGTTTGGCGATGACGTTGACGAGTTTAGAGACGAATTAGGAGTCGAAGGAAGAGACCTTGGAGAGGAAACTTGTGACAACGACCATGTGTCAGTTGAACTCCTCAATAGCTTCTTCGACTTTTGTACTCTGAGTGTAGTTCTTACTTTATTTGACATGAAGGAAAATTAGTCACTGTACGTTACAAGACAACCCTTCTAATTCCAATTTGAATAATGAATATTATCTATAACTACTGGCTTTGAGCACAAAGGGGTAAATATCAACAAGTTTTTATTTGCAGTGTAATTAGTGATAAAGAAGTTTCAACAAACAACATTGTTCATGGATTGGTTTGTGTCACGTTTTGTACCAAATAAGATATATCTAATTCAAAGGAAAAGTAGTTTAAACTATAGCCGTTGAATTTTTAAATTGCCCCAACTATCTGTAGCTATTTGCAATTCAGGTTGCTATTTTGGAGCTGTTAACGCTGCTATACGCTTGGACGCTTCATCTCTTATTAGCTGCACCTCTTTGGGGAATTTTGCAGATACCATATTGAAATCAGATTGATTTAGCACAAACACATCGACGTATCCGTATGCTCTTACTGTGGCAGTCCTTTTTTGATCAAAGATGAGTGCAATTTCTCCAAAAAATTTCCCCTCTCCTAGTGTTGCCCATACTTTAACAGGTATGTCGTCACTAACTACTTGAACTGACCCGCTTGCAACAAAAAACATTTCTCTTCCTACTTCTCCCTTCTTCACAATGTTGTCTCCTGGTCTGTACATGCGAGGTGATAGTTTCTTCGTTAATGTAATGATGAATTTTTTACTCATTCCCTCTAGTGTAAACAGTGATACGTTTTGCATAATGTCAGCATTGAGAATATTTATGTAGCTCATGTAATCAACATACCCCGTCTCATCAGGATCTAAGGATTCGACCACTTCAAAAGCTTTCGACCTTTCAATTGAATCGTCAACTAGAATTTGTTCTAGCTTGATTGTACTAATCAAACCTGGTCTTGTCGGATCTTCGTGGTGTCTGAATGCTCTGCTGAGTTGAGCTGCTGTGTAGCTTGCGTCAATTTTTTTAGAACAAACCGATACGAATTCCTTGAATTTTAAATTCTGTCCATCACTTGTACATTCCAAAGCCATACGATTAACTTGTTCTTGTGATGTTTTCAATCCCAAGGTTTGTAATAAATCAGCCAGTTCACTTGTATCTATAAATCCCGATTTATCCCTATCCACCAAATCAAATATTTCTTTCAGTTCTTCAAGCTCCTCTTCGGAGAGTTCCTTCTGTACCGATTTGCCAACCATTGTTTTTTACAAAGTTTTTACGTTGGCGCTGTTTTTAGTTGATTCCCTACAATTTTGAACATGGACAATAAGGTTTTATGGAGTGCTGAGCAGATTAATATACCACAGGATTTAGGATCCATAATTAAGGATTATACAAAAAAAATTATAAGAGAACAACCAAAAGATACGTACAAGTGGTCTGCCAAGTATGTCATTGTATTCAATTTTGAGTAACATTTTAGTTATTTTGCAGGGCAATGTGGATTACCAACCCCATTCCCTGAAGGCGAAGAAGAGGATCTTGAAGAAACGGACAATTTCATACCACCACTAGTAATTGTTGGTCCATCAGGTGTTGGCAAAAGTACTCTTGTGGAGAAGCTCATGAAAGAATATCCCTCGTACTTTGGTTTTAGTGTATCGCACACTACAAGAGCTCCACGAGAAAATGAAGTGAACGGAGTACACTATCACTTTACCGATAAAGAAACCATATTAAGCAAGTTAAATAACGAAGAGTTTTTAGAAAGTGCAGAAGTCCATGGCAACATTTACGGTACAAGTTATGATTCTGTTCAAAAAGTAATTAGAGGTGGAAGATGTTGCATATTGGATGTGGACGTACAGGGAGCACAACAAATCAAAAGATCAAACTTGAGGCCAGTGGTCACGGTCTTTGTTCGACCACCATCAATACAAGACTTAGAACAACGCCTAAGAAGCAGAATGACCGAATCGGAGGACAAGATTGCACTACGTGTCTCCAACGCTACCAAAGAAATGTCATTCATGAACGACAAACAATTATTCGATCACGTCATCATAAACGACGACTTTGACCGGTGCTACAGCGAATTTAAAAACATTATCGAGACCAAAATTCTACCCAAAAGCAAATCAAATTAAATGTAAACCATTCATTATTTTATTTTATTCTTCTTCATTACACTTTCAATGGTCGAGACCACTTCACCGCTCATATACGGTTTAGAGATATAACCATTCATCATACACTCCTTTACCACATCCGCCACCTCATCTCTAGCGTTACCGCTCACACCGATAATGGGTAACATTTTTTTAGAGCACCTTTCGGACTCCATTTGCCTCACTCGCTTAGTAGCCTCTATGCCATTTAACACTGGCATTTCTATATCCATGAGCACCACATCGAATTGAGAGCCAGCAATTAACTGCACAGCTTCCAACCCATCAGAAGCCACTTCACAATAATAACCATTCTTTTGTAACAACCTACATAGTATTTTCTGATTGATGTGATTATCATCAACAACCAACACTTTTATTTGACCCAGATCAGCACCATTATGATCAGGATTACTTCCGCTAGTACCACTAGAGAAGCTATCGCTGCTAGATTCTTGATCACTGACGGTACTGACCGTACTAGAACCACCCGGTGAACTCAGCGTCAATGTCACATAAAAAACACTTCCATGATTCACCTTACTTTCTACCGTAATATTACCACCCATCAATTCACAAAGCTCTTTGCTGATTTTTAGACCTAATTGAAAGGTATTGATCGTGCTGGATTGACCAATGTTCATGATTCGATTCACATCTCTTTCGCTCATTCCACAACCATCGTCCTTTACTGTGAACTTCACAACAAATTTAGAATCCTGAATGGGATTCAATTCACAATTTACAAAAATGTTTCCGTCTTGTTTACTAAATTTGAAAGCATTACTCAATAAATTGATCAACACTTCCTTTATGCGATAAGGATCGCCCAAGAGTAACATGCTCGATCTCGAATGATCCATCGATGAAATGTGATTTGTCAATTTCACATTCTTTTCCTTGGTCTTGTCCAAAAATAAATTACAAATATCCAAAAGTAACGAAAAGGGATCGAACGGAATCAATAATAACTTGACGCTATTGTTCTCCAACATACTCGCCGTCAATACGTTATCAATGATGTCTTTTAATTGATCAGCTGCCGTTCCTGTACACTTTAAAGCATCTTCCAATTCGTTCATGATTACATCGGTCGAATCCAAGTGATTGGGTAACGTATGATTATTTTCTAGAATATAATCTGAATTACCACAAATTACATTGAGTGGATTACGTAACTCGTGACATAAAATATCTATAAATTCTTCCAATTTCTTCTTGGCTTGTTGTAACTGAAGCGTTGCGTTTTTATACTTTCTTTCGCTTTCTAATAGCGAACTTAATCTTGAGTTTTCGAGAACTAAACTAATTTGTGTGGTTAATAAACTCATGATTTGTGCATGTTGCACGTTAAATGCATCTTTTACTAACTTGTTTTCCAAATATAACACTGCTCTGCATTGATCGTTTCTGATGACTGGAAAACATAACACTGATTGTGCTTTTGGATCCAAATCTTGTTTGAATAATTGAGTGTTGGTGATGGAAGATGGATGTGGAGAAGCAGGTGGTGGTGAAGATGTGGACGACGATAATGTAGATGATGAAGATGTCGACGACGAACCAGTGATTACGTATTCTTTGGTTCTTGCTACGTGATAAATGAGTCCTCTGGGCAAGTCGTATTCTTGTAGCGGGACCACTTTGACGGCAGTCATTTGTACGTGATCGATTCCGCCTTCAGCAACGACCGTCATTTCTCCAACATCTTGGTTATTTAGAACATAAACACCTCTGGTTGCTCCAGCGTATTGAATGATAATCTTCATGAGGTAATTAAGTAATTCGTCCAGACTCATTTCCAAAGTAATGGAACTGCTCATCATTGTAATTGCCAAATGATCTAATTGTGAATTGTTGTGGACCGTTACCAAGTGGTTTCCTAAGCGCAAGAGTACTAGAGGCATGTTGGGTTCCAAGTAGGGTAGTTCTACATCATGTTGATGTTGTTTGGTCATCACGTCAACCTTACCAATCGCTCCATGTGCATTGTAGAGATAAATACTCTTTGTTAAGCAATCAAGGTAATGCGAACGACAACAACCCATTCTTTCCCACATTTCTGCGATAATTTCGTAAGCGACTGCTTGCATTAATGTATTCTTGTATTTACTTGCTCTTCTGGTGGCTTGTTCTAATCTTTGTGCTGCTTGGAGGATATCATTGTTGCTTATGCTTCTCGCGCCCAATAATATAAAGTACATGGCCTCAAAGTTATTTGGATTGTTTTGGCTTATCGTCTTGTACATTTCAATCACTTGATCTGCAAATGCGATTTTTTCATATTTGACTTGGAGCGGTGTGTTTTTGTAATGACTCAACAAATAAACAACGCCAACATAGAACAAAGTATTTGGAACATGAAACAAGTGATTCACGCCTTTGCTAAGCGTCAATACGCACAAATCTGCATATTCTAACCAATTTTTGTAATCTCGACTGTAAAATGCTTTCATCAATCTACCATAATGATAAGCTGCAATATTCATGGTTTGACTGGGTTCGGGCTCTATTGTATCTCCATGATGCTCCACCATTTGTTTCACCAAATCAACGCTTGCACTTGGTGTCCATAACCATCGTAACCACTCACAACTCAATCTTATAAAATCATAAAAAGTAGGATTGGTCGCTTGTAAGTAATCACAAGTTGATTGATGAACCAAAAAAACAGTATTCAGGTCATCGTACTGAGCTTGCATATGAGCCAAGTAACCTTGTCCATAATGAACGATGCTAAGATCAGAATGTAATAAACTACTAGAAATGCATTCTCTCAAATGTTTCACGTTCGTGTCCCATGGTTCCCAAAAGGTATCTATGCCCACGCTATGATTTAATAATATACGACCATGATAAGGCGTCCCTATGCTCAGCTCCACTGCCAATTTACTAAATTCATAAGCTTGTGAATAATCTTTGGAGTGATCGGCACTGCATAATCCATAATATGCAAATGCAATGGACGTGTATTCGCAGTAACCATATTCCAACGATAAATTAACCATCACGGCACCTATCAAATCAAAAACAACATGTTCGCCTATAATATACGTAGGCGAATGAATTCCGCACAAGATTTGCATTTTTCGAAATTGTTTCAAATCGGTCATGATGGGTCGATTTGTTAATTCGTGAATGCTTTTTCCATCCAAGTTCTTATTCACCCTTTGCATTTCTTCTTTTAATCGCTTTTGGGCCAATTCGGAATCGCCATAAGGTAATTCCAAACCTAAAATCTTCAAACATGTACAAGATAAATCGATGGTATCTCTATAACGATATTGTACTTCGTAATAATTAGCTCGCAAGGTCTTCATGTCGATGAGATCCAATTGATTATTAGTAATCATCAATTGTGATTCTACCATCGCGAATACTTGTTCTGCTTTTTGATATTCGAGCATGAGGGATAAACCGTGACATAATTGTCTGTGTAGTTGGTAACAATGATGATACAAATCTAATCTACTCCACATTTCGTTTTGATCGGGACATAGTTTACGTAGCAACTCGATTCCGAATTGAGCGCTACTTAGCGTTAGTTGAGGCGCGTTACTAAATTGTGATTTTTTGCTCGCTCGAATGGTCAACTCGACCACTCTTATAATCTCATCATGATCAGTGATTTGGTTCTTACCGAATTGTAAGTGAGCGATGATGTCGAATAATTTATCTTCAATCATGATTGTGTTGTAATGAGTTAACAAAGTTCTACCGATGGTCACGTGAATTAATTCTTGACGATCCAAATCTACCAATTCATAAGCTGCTTGTTGAACGCGATCGTGTAGAAACTGTAGGGTTATTTTTTTTAATTGATCCGATTCGTCATCGTGGCCGATTTGATTTTCGGTGGTGTTGGTCAAATCAATTTCGTGTAGCCACTTGTTCTCCAATGGATTTTGACCCAATTGAATCATGAATCCTTCTCTAATGACTGGCCAAATGGCTCGCGAACAATCTTCTCGACAATCGAATTCAATCTTGTCGTATACTTTTTTCAAAATGTAATAATCGAATCGATTGCCCAAACATGCAGCGAGGCTCATTACTTTTTGAAGCGCTCTTTGATAACTTTAGGATTCGTTCCGTCATGAGCTCCACTACGTTTTCTGTTGTTTTTGATTGTTGTGAAATGAGATCACAATCAATGTTCCATTTTCCATTCACAAAATCGAAATGGATCAAATGGTCGTCGACGAGACTTTTGAGGTACATGACCATGAAGAATGGATTTCCAAATGTTTTTTTCATTACAATGTTTGATAATGTATGCAAGTTGGGATCGTTAGAATGATTCATTTGTAACGAATCGCTAATCATGTTTGAAATGTATTTTGGTTGTAATGGCGATAATGAAATGGTTTTGATGCAACATTTTTTTGTTAAATTTCTAACGGATACGATGAGCGGGTGACTGTCGTTGACTTCGTTATCGCGATAGGCTCCGAATATTAACAAGTGTTTGATTTCGCTCGTCATTAGTATTTCGATGAAACTTAATGTTGAAATGTCGGCCCATTGTAGATCGTCCAGGAATATGACCAGCGGGTGATCGCGTCGACAAAATGCATTCACGAACTGTAAAAGTGTTGTTTTGAATCGGGTGGCCGACTCTTCGGCTCCTAATTCTATTAGTTTCGGTTGAGGTCCAATGATGAATTGTACATCGGGTATGGCATCAATGATGACCTGTCCATGATCGCCAACTTCTTTGAGAATCTTTTCTTTCCAAAAGGCTACCCGCTCGCTTGGTTCTGACAAGACTGCACTCACTAATTGTTGAAAGGCGATTACGAACGATGAAAACGGTACAGTGTTTCGTTTGAATTGATCGAATTTGCCGGATATGAAGAAACCTTTTTCACGTGCTAAAGGTATGTGTACTTCATCTAAAAAAGTTATTTTTTTTACAAAAAAGAGGTTGACTTACTGATGAGAGCAGTCTTCCCAATCCCACTAAATCCAGCCACCAATACCAACATGGATGGTACTTGACAGGATGATATGGATTCAAAACTATCAAGTAGAGTTTTAAGTTCGGATTCTCTTCCGTATAATTTTTGTGAAACAAAGAATGTCGACCTCACATCATCTCTTATACTTTTAGAATGTGAAATAAAATTGGTTACCTTGCTAGTTTGAAATTTTCGCGATCTTCGAGGAATTGAATAAAATCAGCTTTCACTCCAAAAGTACTCTGATAACGGTCTTCGACGCTCTTTTCTAACAGCTTTGATATAATGTTAGAAATTTCTAATGGTATGTCTGGCATTAAATCAACTGCCGGAACTGGCTTTTTTGCGACGATTGCATAAATGAGGTCAAGGTCAGTTGCCTCCTCGAAAGGCGTTGTGCCAGTCAGCATGTAATAAAATACAACACCTTACATGTTATTAGTGACGTTGTAAATGTTAAACTAACCAAACGAGTACAGATCCGTTCTATAATCCACTTCTCTGTTCATTCTTCCAGTTTGCTCTTTGGTTTTTAAAAAAGCATGTTCAATCATTACTTACCTGGTGAGCTATATACAAAATTTTCTTCAAACTTTTGATTGTTTGTCATTTTTATAGAGTCTCTCGCTAATTCTGAGGACAGTGAAAAATCAATCAGTTTTATGATTTTCTCCTCGTCATTCCATAGAATGTGATTTGAGGAGAGCGAACCATGATATATATTGTTGTTTTGATGTACATGTGAGACAGCGTCAACAATCCGCATCGCAACTTCCACGAAATGTCTAATGTCCTTGAATGGTCCCTAAATATAATAATTCGTCTGTTAGTGTGTGATTAATTTACGTTAAAAGTGACAATTTGCTGTATTGAGAGTGCATTAATGTCCTCCATAATAATTTTCTCATCGCAGCCGATGCCCTCTTTTGCATAATATTGTACAGCAAAATTTTCTGCTGATAACTTCTGTCCCATTAAAAACTCTTTAGAGAATTTATTTCTTTGTCTCAGCGAGGGGTACTCGTCACTATGCCTTTTGCAAATCACATTCTTCTGTCTTTGTTCACAAAACTCTCTGGTGACAATAGAGTTAGGACCTTTGTATATGAGTTCGGACATTTTTTGTAATAAATAACATCTTGTCTCCAAAATGGTCAAGAGACTTCCGCAAATAAAACATTCCTTCTTTTACAAAATTAGTAAGTTGTTGTGGATGGATGATGACAGTTATGAATGAATATATTATATAATGCACCCATCATCAACTGGATTTAAATATTTTTATTTAAATGTGAACGAAAAATTGCTCTTTTGTTTGTGTGACCGTGCAATCATCTTTTGTTCCATTTTCATGTACAAAGCATGTAAAATCAATTGTTGTATCTAATGCAATCATTGGATGGTGCCAACAGCCTGCGTTGTAGTTGATCGCCTGTGTACCATCTGCTACGAATGCTGCCAATGTTTGCAAGTCTGGTTCATCTCCGCCAAGACTAACAATCACAAGGTATCTTTGTGCATTCATTGGGGAAAACATTTGATTTGAGTACTGGTGTTTTTCTAGCATTCTCATGTGGAAAGGCATTGCCACAGGTTGGCACCTAAATACGCACATGTTTGCCTTCGCATCTGATCTAAGATTCTGTACATTACCCAAAAAGTTGAACCTCTTCGCTGTATTGTTGTTCGCACTTTGTCCATCGTCTCCACGAGGAACAGAAACAACTTGTCCATACTTTTGGAATGCCTCTGCAGTCAGTGGTTGTGCTATGATTTTCTTCACATTTGCATCTACTGGCATCATTTTCTCAATATTATTTTGATTGGGTTTTGTTGTAATACAGAAGAGAAGTGACATGTCGTAGCTGCAGTTATAATTGATACGTCATAAGATGCGTCAAAGAACTCGAGTAGTATTTTGTATTAAAATTAAATATTTATGCAGATTTTTTTACAGTTTTTCTCAAAAAGCTCAATGTAGGTCTCATTAGTCTGCTCTCACTTGGTGAGGATCTTCCTTTTGGTTTTATTTTCTTCTTTTTTTTGTTTAATCTTCTTGGGTCATTTTCGTCATAATTCTCGGAAGAGGATCCATCATCGTCGTCATCTGCTACAGTTTCATTTTGAGAAAAATCTGAGGTTGCATATATACTTCTCAAAGACGAAATCGAGGTCGGGTTGGTGCTAATTTTACGAAAGGAATTGCCGTCGCCAGTGTTTGATTGATTCAAGCTTACATTCAAACTGTTGTTTAGCGAAGCAGATGTTCTATTTTTTGGTGCAGATGCAGGTCTTTTTCTCTCTCCAACATTATTGTTACTGTTACTATTATTCAAAGAAGACGAGAAGGAGGTTGTATTTCTGTTCTTCGACACTAAACTAGACGACATAGAGGATATGCTATTTCTATCTTGAGTCAAATCAATTTGACTTGGTGATGGAGGGCGATTAACCTTATAAAACAATGGCGGATTATTTGTAGATGATTGTTGCTGAGGTTGTTGAAAGGATGAATTGCTCGATGTATTTGTTTGAGGTGAACTTGGTTTGCGAGAGTAGATAACGAATGAAGGATCTCCTTGTCTAGACCCGTTCGATGGTGGTGGAGCGCTTTGTGGCGGAGCACGTTTTGGTGGTGTAGGTTTTCTGTACTTCTGGGGTGGATTGGCTGGTCTAACTGCACTTGGTGCTGAAACAGGCCTCATAGTAAATGATTGTGGACGCTTTCTCACGCTGTCTGATGTCAGACTGCTGCTCATACTTTTAATCATCTGCGCACTAGAAGAGTTCAAAGAGGAAGGAGCGTTAAATGAAGTTGACATTTCATTTGTCTTTGGCTTCATCTTGATTACCGTTGGCTTCTTCTTTTCTTCTATGATTTGATACATCGAGGCATTCTGTACATTATCTAAGGACCCGCTACTACTTGGTCTGCTTCCTGAATTCATATAGCTCGGTGTAGCGTTTTCCCTTGAGAATAATTGATCTATCGTTACAATTTGAGAATTAGCTTCAGCTCCTGTAATGATATTGAGCTGAGAATTATCATCGTCTGTGTGTGAATTCTTCACCTTCGGTTGTGTCTTTTCGATAGATGCATTTTGTGGCGAGATTGAAGCCTGTGGAGAGGGTATTGATGATATTATTTTTGTTGTAAATGTAGCACTCAAAACTGGTTCGGGCTGAGAGCCCCTTAGTATAGGCTCCCCAACCTTCTTTAAAATACCTTGTATCTGTCTTTTCTGGTTTGTGGTTGGGTCAATTAGATTGTTTCTAGATTGCTTCATGATTAATTCTTCTGTAAAAATTACTCTTTTTCCATGTCTTTTCTTTTGTCTCTCTGTGAGATAGTTCTTCTCGTCGTATGGTAGACTATTAGTATACTATAATTATTAGCCTTGAGAGCACAAAAATCATACTGTGTTTCTTAAAAGTTCCTGCTGCTCACGCAGAGGTAATAGCAGCGTACTTGAATCTGACGCAAAAATGTCTTTGTCCTTGAACTTCCTAATAATTTTAGAGGTCGTGAATAATTTTAGCTTACCTTTTAGCTAGGGCTTTCAGTTGTCTTACAAAATACACTTGAATTTGCATATCTCCATGAGCAATATGTAGAAACTGCAAACTATGCTCCAAAGACCATCCAAACTTATAAATCAAGTAGGCACAAATTATAGTACAACTTCTCGCTTTGAAAATAAGATTGCAAAACAACTATATATACTTACATATACCATGAAGAGAATGTATAAGAACACACTCTCCTTTATCGAACGTCTTTTCAATAAATTGGGTTACTTTCGCAATGTGTCTGTCTTGGTTGTCCAATATTACAGTAGTGTGCACATCTCTGAACGGAAATGTAAGGTACTCAATACCAGTTTCGTTAAATATGTTGGCTGCATCAAATCCCGCACAGTTTATTATGTGAGTGACTTTGTTGGAGAACAAAAATTCGTCATCTTGCGCAGCAATGGCGTTGCCGACAAATAAACCATCCATAACCCTTACAGCTAACAAAGGCGGTAGCACCTGTTCATTCTGCATTATAGTATTTTGAACCTTCTACTCAACTGCGAAAGTATATTTTTGAGCTAAACGCAAGGTCGTTTTTTTGCTCTCGTCGTGTGTAGCTGAAGAGAACCAATAATATTGTAAAAATTGGCACTACCAATAACAGATAATTTGGTCAACCCTTCCTCGGGTTAATTTCTCAAGAATGTTCAGGAAGAAGCCCACTCGTTTGGATCTTGGGCAGGAGGATATTATAGAGTTTGAACAAATTATGCAAGACCTTGCAGAGGAACAAAAAAATGCTATCGAAACCTCCGGTGATGAGTACTCTGACAACTTTCAATACGTTCAACACGGACATACACAATCACATCAAACAACTGAGCAGCGTATAGGATATACACAGCAATATAGACAATAACATTTAACCTTGTAAACCTTGTAAATTAAAAAAGATAATTTTATTTATATCCTATTCTTGCTTACTCCTCTTCATAGGAGGTTCCATTGATGAAACTGGAGATTGAGGTTCCGATGGTGTTAATGGTGTTGGAGTTTCATTCTTAAGTGCTGTCCACTACATTTAATTATTAAACAAAACTGAATAAACATGTCCTTACGTTGTTTGCGGCAATTTTGAATGCATCCTTTTGACTCACGTCAGGATTCATTTGCTTAATTTTAGGTATCTCTGTTTGCATAAAAGTCTGGTAGGCTGTTTGTGGTTTCTTATCCTTCTCAACTTCATGATCGTGATCGTCTTCATGATGTGGTTGTCCATCAAATGTCCCATAATCAGGTAACATCATTTCAAAATGACTGATTCGCTCCTCCATTTTTTTAATTTTAGCACTCTGTACAGCGATAATTTGAACCATGAATTCAAGTTTATCTTCAATGTCGTCGGATGCACCCATGTTGGCCACATTAGCGTTGTCACTCCTACTTCTTTTTTTCAAATATTTATGATAGAGCGTTTTGAATGAAACTGATTGTCCTTCTTTGGGCTCTTTAGATTCCTTTCCATTACTAGTTATTGCAGGTATCGAGGGTTTTTTTGCTAATCGATTTTAGTTAATTGAAGTGTGACATTAAAGTTACTCTTTTGGTTTGTGGGTGCGTGAGTCAGAGCGCTTGATTGTAGAGTAACAATGTTGTTTGCTGGAGGAGTTATTGGGGATTGTGGCTGATGTGTCTGAGGTGGGAATGAAAATCCCTGATTTGGGAATCTTGTCATTGTTGGCTGCTGCATGTTCAAGGGCATTGCTGTATGGGTCAATTTTGTTACATTATCTTCTGTCCTACCTTGATCACCCATCGGCACGAGTTGATTATGAATGACATTCATTTGTGGATTGAGGCCAAACTATGAGATGAGGGTATGCATTGAAAAAAAACGTACCTGTCCAGGTAAATTATTGATGATATTTTGGGTGTTATGATGACTCATTTTGTCAACCTCAAATCTCCCTTTGGTTGTTGATGGGTGTATATTGTTTTGCTTGTCAACTATGTCAAATATGATTGATTGTAAGCCTCACAACATCTTACCAGCAGACCAGATTTTTCATAGTCTGTAACAAGATCAACTGTTGTTAACAACAATGGAAACGGAATGGATTGTAAAATAACCGTGCGAATCTTACCAAAAGAAATCATAAATTGCGTAATGAATAGAATATTGTCTATGTCGAAAAATACAACCAACACGACTCCAAGTCTGACCCTAGATGGAAAGAGATTAGATCTAATCAAGATTCAGCACTGCGTCTCGAAGAAATTAATATAAAAATAACTTTGATAAGTGCATTTGATAACAAATCATCGGCTTTGGAGGTTGATCCAGATTCGTCCTTTTCAACAATAACCAATGATGCGAAGAATAATGAATGTAGCGATTTTATTTACGGAAAATTTCAATTGAAGGTGAAATAGTATTGAAGTCCGAACCATTTAGCGGTCAAAAAAACATATACCATCACAGCAAAATTCAGCGTCAGAAAGAAAGCAAAAAAAGATGTTGAGGAGTTAGAAGAGAAAAAACGTCAAAAATGGACGCACCCGTTAACTAAGGATGAGACAATTAAAACCGAGTAGGAACAAGTTCTGTTACATGTTGAATGCAAAGGCGATGCCAATGTGTTCACAATGTGTCTAATGACCGAGAGTGAGTGGAACAACATTAAAACATTGATTGCGATTACGTTTTCAATTGCATTTATACTTGTAATTATTTCATTATTTTCTTCTGATCACATCAGTATTGCAAATATTTTGATGTTTTGCAGGATCTATAAATTATGTCAAGTATGCAAACTGGATTTCTTCCAAAAGAATGAAAATAAAATTGCAAACGCTTTCATTTCCATGATGTCAACTTTTATCTTCTCGATGGCAGGGTTCCCCTTGATATTATGGCTTCTAATTCCATGTTTGATATTTTAAAACTCAAAAAATTGTAAGGGTAATAGCTTGGTTGGTGAGGTCAACGCCGAGCTATTCACAAGGAATATATTATTGTTGAATATTGGTGAGAAAAAATAACGACACATTATAAGCCGCCCAAGAATCCCTATGAAGAGAAACGACGGGATCTTCAATGAAAGTATGCCCACGCTATAATTTAGGTTCAACAAGGTCAAGTTGCTAGTATTTGGATAAATGGAACAACTTTTGTAAGAAACCACAAGTTGCATTACTTGATCAGAAAAATCATCTTCCCGATGTTCAAGCCCACTTTCGAACAAAAAATTTTACAGTCCTGAAGACCCCACAATTTCATTTTCCCCAGGAATGATACTACTCGACACTTGTTAAAAAAATCACCTAAAACATCCCATTACCTACAACCAACCAAACCACACAAAACCCATAATTCAGAATTTATTTTAAACACACGAAACAGAACTCAAACTATAAAGTAGAACTGCCAAATAGAGACATACAATACCCGATAGCTATACGGATGACATAAAAAGAAGGTATCTACATTAAAGAAATTGACCTACTCCGTGGGTGTGGTAGTAAGCACATTGCTCAATGTCTATGTCGTCTAGCCTACTTGTACCAATAAAATGGCTTGGCCTTGTTAGGAAACATTGTTCCACGGAAATACGTAGAATTATATGATATTCTGTAAAATTTAATGGTAACCAAAGGGTATTATTAAATATCCCCGTATATATAAATGTCATCAAGGAATCGATTGATGTTTGAACTCCTTTGTTAACAAAATGACCATTATACTTCTGTATCTGTGTATTTCAACAGCCTTTGCTGCAGTAAGCATTTCCTTGGCAGCTGATGATTATGTATGATTTACTTTGTTGTTTGTCTTACATTGATTAAAAGTTGCTCGGAATTTATACAAACGGAGCCTCTGTAGTAGATACATCCTTCAAGACATGTCCTACTTGTGATAACTATTCTACAATAAAGAGGTTTAACAACTTAAACGCCACCGGAGTTGAGAATAATGGAGTCTTTATCGCTAATTATACTCCAGCAAGTATTGCAGGTAAACAATGGTTTTATGTGTTATAACTAATATTATTCAAGTCGACATCACATACTTTGGTGACAGAGGACAAATATATCATATCTTTTCAAACGCAAACTGGACCTGCGCTGGTGGCGAAACTGCTTGTATACCTAACCGCGATAATTGTACTTCTCAACCCTCAAAGGCATGGATCACGAGCCGAACTTGTGGAAGTGGTACAATTGAATTAAGCCCCTCTGCGAAAGGATTAAGTTCGGAGGCGAATTTTATATGGGTGGACCCATCATTATTAACTCGCACTGCCTGGTGTAAGGTCCAATTACCTCTAATTGACAACACCTCGCCATCCCTTTGCATAAATATAACACAAACGGAAACCTTGACTTTCACACCAACATTTACACCCACATCAACTCCAACTCCAACACCAACACTAATACCTACAACCACACCAACTCCTACTCCCACGCCAACTACTCCTACATCAACGCCAACTTTGACACCAACTACACCTACCACAACACCTATTCCGACACCTTCGGTTATACTAAAACAAACTCCAACTCCAACACCCACTCCCACACCAACACGCTTGCCGACTCAAACACAAACAACGATAGCTCCTACTACCACAAGACCTCCACCAATACCCGTACTGACAACTACTACCTCGCCAATTTCTGTACCATTAATGCCAAGTGTAATCGCGACAGTTACTGCAGTCACCACATCTTTTACAAGTGGTAATTCATCACTTATACCTCCCGTGGTTTCTGAATCATCCAGAATGCTATACTCCTCTCCTCTGGTCAACTCATCAATAGCTTGTACTTTCCAAGATTCACCAACCATTACTCCATCTGTTGTTGTTCAAACCGCAGAAACCTCTTTTGTTGTTTCTCTAGTTCCAAAACCAGCGTTGGTGAGATTGAATTTCCTAATTGATGATAATGAAATAATTGCTTTTGTTGATGTAAATGTAGAAAGTGCTAAAAAATATAATGTAGATGTGTTAAGCGCTTACAAAACTCTTTTTGATCTTTATGGTAGTTTTATTATTAGAAGAATAAAGACATCCTAAATACGTGGTATTAAGGTTGCTGTTACTGTTGTTAGCTCTGAGGCTCCTGTTGAAGTTGTGACTAATTCTTTGGTGCTTCAAACTGTTTCTGCAAATATTGTAAAACAAACGAATGCAGCAGGAGGCCCTATCAATTATACATTGGGCACCACATTCTTAGTATGTATTGTGATGGTGCACCTTGTTGTGCGTCAAGAATGCTTTTGAAAAAACTACCAATAAATATTACCCATCTACCATTCATCAATAATGAAGTCTGAAGGTTTACTCATGTTTTAGAAACCAGCAATAATCAGGCCGAAAGAGTTGCCGCTGAGAGGATGTTTGTTGAACGATTAGATTAGATTCTCATTTTTCCAGATACATGCAGGATGAAAAAAAGCAGTTTGAGGACAAAAAAGAGGCGGATCTCAAAGATATCGAGAGCAAAAGAAACCATGTAGAACAACTCATCAAGCAAGTAAATGCCACCCTTGTGGACAAGAACAAAATTACTCTTAATGTAGGTGGAGATTGTTTACCACCACAACAGCAACCATCACCTCACAAGAAAATAGCTTCTTTTCTGCAATGTTTAGCGGAATGTTTAGCGTTGAGCCTGAGCAGGATGGTACTTATTTTATAGATAGAGAACCAGGGGATTTTGGAATTATACTAGAGCGCCTGCGCGGGCAGTGCTAGCAACGACAAAACAATCGCGCTATGGGACACGACCACTGGCGCCTCTAACATGAGGCTAACAGGTCACAGCAGTTATATTCAAAGATTAATAAAGCTCAGAGATGGACGTTTAGCCAGTGCTGCAGACAGCTTCGACAACACGGTTCGGGTGTGGAACCCTACTACCGGGTTATGCGAGGCTGTTCTCACCGGTCATGTCGATAGCGTGCGCCACTTGGTAGAGATGAATAACAATAGAATAGCCAGTGCCAGCAATAGTCCTAATGATAGAAGAATTAGAATATGGAACACCACCACCTCAGAGTGTGAGAACATGTTAACTGCACATAGTAGTTTTATTTCAAGTTTGGTGATGATGCTTGATGGACGTCTAGTGAGTGGTAGTAATGATAAAACAATAAAAGTATTTAATGAGGCTGGTGTTTGTCTTGTTACATGTAACGGCCATGGAGATGGCGTTACTGTTCTTTTAGTGTTAAAAGACGGTCGTTTGTTGAGTGGCAGTCGTGATAAGACTATCAAGATATGGAACACCACATCGAGTGCTTGTGAAGTAACTTTGACAGGTCACACTGCTCAAATTGGTTGTGTTACAGAGATTGCTGACAGTAGGGTTGCGAGTAGTAGTGATAGGACAATAAAGATTTGGAGTACAAGAAATCCTAAATGTTTGGTGACATTAGACGGTCACACAAATCTTGTCACCTGCCTTAGGGAGTTGTCTCTTGTTGACTCTTTGCTTATAACACAAAAGATAAATGTTCTGTTCTCCCATTAATAATCCTACAATTCAAGTTGTATTCAAAACCGAAAATGCTAAAGGGATTAAAGAAATAGTGAAATCACATCGATAATTGAACTTTTTATCACCAAGACTTGTATCCGATCTAATCCGACCCATCATGAATTTAAAAATAAACAATACATGTTAATGCTTAAAAAAACAGATAATGTTTCTATTTATAAAATTGAATGGTTAATTTAAATATTTATTCAATAATTGTAATGAAAGTCAACCAAAACATAAACAAGAATTTGTTTCTACCAATTATCTGGTTTATGATAGGTATCATTGAGTGACACTTGAGAGAACGACGGTCTTAACTCACTTTCTTGTGACCAACAAACAACCATAAGCTCAAGATAAATTCTCTCCCTTTCACTTGCGTTCTCAATAATAAATCCCTCCGGTATCCATGGGCGCTCGCCATGTGTAATTTTTGAACATTTTACAAAATCATTATCTAGATCTAATGATTGATATGCCTTTGATTCAAAGAACAGCTCAAACATAATGATTGCAAAACTTTTATAGTGATTAGCAGCTAGAGATCTACTTGAATTACCTGTACACGTCACACTTCTCTGTGTATGTACCTCCACATACAACTTCTGGTGACATGTAATTCGGCGTTCCAACGAATGTCATCATCTGATTAGACAGGTTCCGAGAACTTCCAAGGTCACATATTTTAGCAGTGGTTATCTCCTTGTTCAACTACTGGTTATATATCAATGACCAAAAAAAGTAGTCCTTACTAAAATGTTGTTTGGCTTGAGGTCTCGATGACAGATGGGGTTGTTTCTACCGTTCATGAAGGCTAGAGCCGAACTTACATCTTTTAGTATTGACAACTTTGTTGTAAAAGGTAGTCTTTGATGGTATACCCCTGTTTTGTTGTCTTCTATTTTTGAGAATATCAAACTATCCAAGCTCTTATCCATCTCTTCAGTAATAATTTTTGATCAATGCATTACCTTGTATTTATCCGATACACACGCGCCCATAAACAAAACAATATTTGGATGTCTTAGCATGATCAGCATTCGAACTTCGTGTTCAAATTCAACTTCACTTTCTTGCCTCTTGATCATTTTAATAGCAACCTTTGAGTCTACATACTTGCCTCTAAATACAACGCCGAACGACCCCTCAGATATTTTGGAATGAAATTCAATCTCTTGAGCTTCTACTATCCAGTGTCGAATATCGTACATGAACATATCTCTTGTAGTCACACTTTCAGAATCTAACAACGGTTCTTCTGTTTGCAATTCTGGATTCCTTGCTACATATTCATGATAATTATAAGACAGAGATAATTTTGTTAAAAGAGTCAACAACAAGTAAAACAATCCACTAACAACCATGAGCAAATTCCTATACAATTCTACTTGTGTTGCATTAGATATTTGGTAAATAAAAAATCCTTCAGATATATTTAAAAATACTACATCATAAAAGGAATAAAGTGAGAGAATGTAGCTAAGTGCTATAGATGCACACATTGCTCTTAGTGTTAAATTATACAAGGGAAAAGTCCTTCCTAATTTTATGAAAATAGCCTGCGATATACTGAATATAAAGCATAAGATTGAACACACTAAGCTAAGAGCAGAATTTAAAATAACTAACACCTCTATCTTAAATTTTTCGGCACCGTTTAAATCGCTTACAAGAATAGATGCTTACAATAAATAAATATTACAAAAACCAAGCTTTATTAAATAAACACTTTATTGGGCTCATATATGTTAGTTAATAAGTCTTTATTGTGGACAGAGTTAAGTTAATATATGAGGTAGCGCCAGGCTTAAATAATGCGAATATAGCAAGCCAATTGCCAATGTAAATGGCATTATGTTGGTATTACTGATTACTGCTTTATACAAATCGATTTGTATCTCCGCATTGTCAATTCATTATTTCTCTCATCATTGTCTAGAAGCATCAGGAAGATATCGCAGATTCAATACTTGAATCATACCACTATATAGTCCATTCTTCTCCCTTAACCATGTCGCAAAATGYACTTTAAACCCGCTTTCTTGGCATAGTTAAGCATTATCTATCATTAATCCATCATCTAAAGTAGTATCCAAGTAATTCCATTCAGTCTCCTTCTAGGAGACTCACTTTGGATCAATTCTTTTTGGCAAAATACACTCGACAGGCGCTTGTAAATTGATTTTAGTCCTTTCTATGGGTTTGAATGGTTTGTGGATTGATTTGCTACCCCGAACGGTTCTGCGCACAAAGGACCTCTACTTTCGGTTTGCTGGATTATTGTAAGAAAACACAGTGAAAACACCACATCACCTTCATCACAAACTCAACAATGTCATCCGCCGATTATGATCTTCTTGTACAACTTTTGAACGAAATCAGCCAACATAAATCAATATTAGAAAAGCACAATCTCTCTTTTAAAGATGCTGTTAAATTGGCAGTACCTCAGGATGTTGTTAAGCAAGCATCTTTAAATTGCGCCCAAATGATGTTCTCAATCTATAGAGAATGTGATCAAGAGGAAATTCAAGAAAAGTACAACTCACTTTTAGCCGTAGCTCATGACGAAAACTTGTCTTTGAATGAGGCGGTTACTCAGAGCAACCTTAGATCTAGCCAACCGGATGGCGAAGGTAAAGTCCCCAACAATGCATCGGATGATGGCAATGATATAGGTGGTGATGATGGTGATGATAATGATGATGGTGATGATAACTACCAAGATAAGAAGAAGTCATCGAAGAAGGCCAAATCTGAAGAGGATAAAATCAAAAAGACCAAATCATTGCTACAAAATGCCAAATTTGTGCTTCCTGTTAACACCACGACACAAGATCGCTCTGAAGCAGTGAGGGTAGGGTTATCTCTTCTAACAACCGGCGAAGTTGATCCAAAATTCTACCGAGAATTAGTTCAATTATCAAAGGCATGTGTGAAAGTAGAGGAAACCAATGCCAACACCCATCTATATTGGTCGGTCCTTCATGGAGGTATTGTTCACTGGTTCTTATCTCTGGATCCTGATTCGCAGAAAAAGTTAACGGAATGTAAAAGCAAACATCCTAATCAAAAGACATTATTGACTAAATTCTGTAAAGGTAAAAGCGCCAGTTACTTGTATAAGTTACAAAACTTATTCAACTTTTGCAAGAAGTACAAATATGCTATGTATACGGACCTGAGCACAACCAAAATCATCACCAATATGAAATATATGGTGATTGTGATTGAGAAGGATAAGAACCTGAAACAATTATGGGAGAGTATCCCCTTAGAAGCAGAAGTTAGGGACCCTGACTTTGATCCACTGGATCAGAAGCAATTAATGTCCTTGTCAAGAAGCATCAGGAAGACCATAGATGTAGTTGAGTCATCATCCAATGGGGAGACACCATCCAATGAGGGCACGGATGAAACCTCTTCCAAGGCCCCTTCTCAAGCACCAAGCGAAGGTCAAATGCCGAGCGAAAAAAAAAATACCTCGCCAGACTCGCCTCAAGACTCATTAAACGGTCCATCAAACGCAACTAAAGGACCTTCAATAGAAAACCCCAAAACCCCCACTAACAAGTCAACTCGATCTCAAAAAGCAACAAAAGCAAAAGATATTGACGAAACCGATACTGGCCATGATAGTGAGGAAAAGGACGATATTGAAGGGGCAAAAGAGAGCCTTGATGAAAAGTTAAATGGCACTGAGAATAAGGCGGCGCGCAAGAGGATCAAGTTGGATGAAGGGCCACTAATTGAAAGCATCAAGAAATTGACCCTTGAAAAATCGGTGCAGAAGGAGATTAAAACATTCCCTTCTGTCCAATCGCTTAACAGGTTCCTTGATCATTTGTGGTTGGATGATAACATTATTGATTACTTAATGACTTTATTGTCCAAAAGGTACAAAGATGTGTACATTCATCCAATAAGTGGCCTTTGCAAAACTTATGACAAGAGGAAAGCGGAGTTGTTGAACAAAAGAACTGCTCCACAATTTACAACAAAATATTTCTTTGTATATCAATACCAGAAACATTTCCACATTGCATTTGTGAAGCTGAACAAGGCCGATAACAGGTGCGAGATTGAGTTGCATTTGATGGACAGCTTGAACCGCAGTAACATTAAGTGCGTATCCGTCGATGGAGACACAACTATATTGGAGTGCATTGAAGCATTTTTCAAAACCCTTGACCTCACAAAGGATTGTGGCATTAATGTCAACTCAGACGTACGGTACATTTTGGTAAAGCCACAGCAGGACGATTCGTGCGGCTTTTATACCTTTTCATACATTGACAACATATGTTCCCACAACGGCGTCGGMGATATTAAATCTGTAGATGAGCCGCACATGCTTCGAACCAGGTTATCCTTGTTGAATGATATTTTGAAGGAGTTTACTGCTCTGTCAAGCAAAACATACGTTAAGAAGCGCAGAACAAAAACAAATAAAACAACAGCATTTGAATAAGCATGAAGGCTTTATTAGATTTTGGGATGGGGACGCATATGTCCGTCGCATTGGCGCCTAATAAATATTAGGCTGCTTTGATTCTTCTTATTGAAACTTGTCCATTCAGTGCAAGCTCCCAGATTTGATTCTTCAATAATTCGTTGCCTTATAAGAGCCCAATATTATCAATACCAACCGTTGATCCCCTTTGCACTAATTAATGATTGACATTACTACCGCTGCATGCGTTCATCTTCTTCAAAATTAATAGTTGACCAATATATTACAAGGAATAAAGCTGGTCTCATTATAATATATTGACTATAACTCTTTAATTATGCTATGTAACATCAAATAAACCGCCGCATAATCGCAAGTGCATCGCGTTCCATCAAAACATATAGTAAAATAGTATTTATTTATAAATAAATAAATTTAAAAAAGTGGGGTTCTATACCTGATTTTGGAAGGAATAGTCACTTTTTCTTGAGCATGAGATCTCAAATTCTACACACTTACTAAGCAGCATACGTCTCACCTGTTTGTTCATTTTCAATTTTTGAATTGAAATTAATTTGACATGTCTGATCTAGGTCAAGTTGGGCGCAATGGTTTATTATAAAAAGCATTTAATCACAAGGCACTGAAACCGATTACTACAATTGTCGCCCGGCGTTTGGTGAGGCTACGGCAAAGTCTTTCGAATGACTATAAATGTCGCCATCTTTTATAAATTTATCCCAATCTCCGTTGTATTCGCTGCATCTCTTAATTAAAACTTCAGAGCGCCGCACATTTATTCTCTGTATTGGTCCAACTTTGTTTTCAATGTTTGTGGTTATCAATTGGTAAGGTTGATTCATTTACTAGTAGTAGGCCGTTGCTATTGGCAGCGCTAACGGGCGCTTCCGTCCTTGCTTTTAAAACCAATTGTCTGGAATTGACTTGAAGCTTCGATTTTGCGCTCATAAAGCGGCCGCATATTCCTCTTCAGCTCATTAGAGCAGTCTTATGAAGCTGTTTGCCGTTGGGAATTTCTTAAAGTCCTTGGTTGTATACAAGAATCTCGGCAGGGTGCATTGCGGTTGATGAAATTAAACGTCTATAGTTTTTAATCAATAACATTGGCCGGTAGAGCTACTTACGTCGCTTTTGCGCCCGCGGAAAGCAGATTTAATCTTACACCGATGGGGAAAAATGTTAGGCATGTAGAGGAATTAAAATAAAGTAAGTTGGCTCTACCCATTGAAAATAGGTTTGTATAATTTCCCGTCCATCACAACCGATTTAAAGCGCTTATACCAGCTCTTAAAAGGAGGGCTTAAACCAACCCTCCTTCAATCGTTATGGTTTCCGAAAAGCCGCCCTTCCCCCAATGTGTTTCGCCAATATGTACTCTCTTATAACCCTGCTACCCTCTTTTTTCAAAAATTAAATAACGGATGGTCATCCTCTTTTTGAAATTGTAATGGAAAGCATGAACAGGAAGAGGCAAGCACCGTGCGACAAAGACCAATCCAAGCGGAAACAAGTGCGATTGCAAGACCTTAAAAGCTATCGCTGCCAAAACGATATCCCAGAATTACAAAGGGGAAATGTATATAAAAAGAAGTTCAAAAGTATTGTGAACACCTACAAACATGCTTTGAAAGAAGCGCGTAGAATTTATTTAGGGGAATTAGACTTTGATGATATGAAATGCTCTAGTGATCATAAACAAGTTTCGGGTGATGTAAATGTGGCGGCAGATGCGAAGAAATTCACACTGTTGAATGAAGGAAGTAAAACAGTGGTAGTTGATAAAAATGACAACAAGGTACTACTTATTTATCCCAACTTTCTTGCAAATGATTTAGAGCAGGAAACGGAAAATTTTAGAATGTTTTTAAAGCAGTATGGAAAGTTGCCTGCTATAAAAACAACATCACCAAGGCACATATCTATGGGATCTGCAAGCGGTCAGGTTGTGCTCGGCGCAATCTATGAAAGAGGGGGAATAAACTGTAACACATCATCAGACACTCAAAACTCTACATTAACCAAGTCAGAGAATGTTGACGGTTGCAATCACAGTACCGCAACAGAAGTGCTATATAGAAGGACCCAAAATCTATCGCGAATGGTATCGGCAATGTTGAAAGCATGGGACAAAGATGTGTGGAATTCATATCAAGAGGTTGTTGGACTTGCGCGTGACATTCAAACTATACAACCTTTGCTTGTCTGTGAGCAGGAGGTATTTTTATGTCGATGTCTTTTGGTCAATGTATTGTCGAAACCGCATAGGGATTTAATGGACTACCGCAATGGATATGCAATTGTAGTTAGTCTTGGAGTTTATACAAGATCATACATTCCCCTCCTATTATTTAGAGCACTACATGATGGAGTATGAAGGGAGCGAGCGATACACTTATGTATTTTTTATGAGGCATGAATTTAAATAAACACACACCATTTGCGAATTGTTTAATGTATTTACATTAATCTGAATCGGAACTACTGTCGCTCGTTTCGGCCGCTGAACTCTCTGAATCAGAACTGTCCGTATAATCGCTGCCATCTTCAGAGCTTGAAAAGTCATGAAAGTCCTCCCATTTGGTGTGCTTGTCATCATGCTTGACTTCACTCCATTCTTCTGCATCTGTCTTGCTTTCCTCAAATGTAATTCCCGAGGCAGGGTTGAATGTGTTCATAACATCCATTACATCGCCAGTTTTGTTTGAAAGAAAGTCCCTGCCTTTGGTACGAGGGCCATACTTTTGTTGTGTTTTCTTCCTGCCTGATTTTTGTCTTTGTGTTCTGTTGAAGTTAGACCAAATTTGGTCAACTGTTGGTTTAACTTTTTTATAGTTTATCAAATATGTATAGCATTCAACAAGCGAAGCAACGGATGCAATATGAGGACACAGTTTCAGCAATGAAAATTGTTTGCAGTTACAAGCGAGCTTTGAGTAGTCTTTACTAAATCTCACGCGAAATTCTTCTTTTGATTCTGCTTGATAAATGTGGTATTCGTGACGAAAGGATTTTTGCTTTAAAATTACAACTCTTCTTTCCAAAAGATCCATCGCACACTTTTCAATTTGTTTCCCCTCCATGTCACTAATGCCGCAAGTTTGCGATAAAAGCAATTTATATGGGCGGCGGCTATATAGTATGGATTGTTCCTCTAGAGAGGTTCTGTTCCGTCTATATAAATCGAGCGAGAGTTTAGGGATTTGCTCGGTATCCTTGATTTTCAACAACTTCTTTTCACTGATATTTTTTAGTGCATATTCTTTTCTTTCCCCCATGTATGCGGAATAAAAACGATATGACTGATGGGCCAAAAAGTGGATTAATCTTGATGCGAGTCCATGCATGGAAGTTGATCTCTCCTCACCAATTTCTCTTTTGATGACACTGTGGAAGTTTTCAATCACATTGGTTGTTATGCGGTTGTATTTGGTATCCGACTTCTTCCTTGCGTCTTTTCCGACAGAGTTGATTAGTGCATGGTATTTCCTTGTTTTAAAGTAGTTAACAAACTTCTTTCCAATATTCTCGCCAAGAATTTCATTCCTATTGGTTATAAGTGCGCACAGTTGCATTACATACCATTTCTGATAGACATCCTCAATTTTGTTTTCGATTTCCTGTCTTCCCATCTTTAAAAGCCCATTAGCACTTGATGTTCCTTTAATGGTCAACATGATCAAATTAATACTTCCACTTGAAGCTTTAAACTCTTTAAGCTTCAATTTAATGTTGTCAATAAAGTGATTCAAACAAAGTAATATCTTCATATGAGGGTAGAAGACCTTCCATGTCTTGATTATGGCTGTATCTCCATCAGTGACAAGCACTATTGTAGAGTTTTTAAATCAAGGACTTTGAACACTTGTGACAAGGCAAGTAAGTGGGTATCGCTACTTTTGGTCTACAATGTCAGTCATCAAAAACAAATGTGATACTAACCTGGTGCATATAAGTAAGGCCGACTTGCATTGGATTGGTTTTAATGAATGGATTCTTGATTGCAATTGATGTTACATATCCTTGCCACAAGTTGAAGGTAGTGTCAATAAACCATTCTTTTGTGGATTTCATTGCATTTATAGCATCCATGGTAAATAATAGTACAAAATGGAGATTATATGGATGTATAAACCTCAATATATCAGGAAAAACAGCGAATGTTCGTCCAATATTGACGGAATCATTCTTTGTATCCTTTGCCTGGCATTTTATAGTTCGTACCTGCTGCGGAGAGAAGACACATCACTACCAACACTAGAAGTAACCAATCTAGTGCCATTGTTTTTCCAAGAACCGTATCTATCTATGCGATGGCAGTTAGAATCCAAAGACTGAGTGGTGAACAAATAAAATCCCTTTGGTTCATGAGCTTCGTATGATAAAGCTTTGTTGTTCACCATAGTTGGTTTCCACTTGTTTAAAAGATTATGGCGGCATTATCATGCGTGAAGTTCGCTTGTTTGTGAATGGTTTGGTATGTGGTGCCTGTAATGTTTCTTATATAATTCCAAATGGGTGAAGTCATTTGGTTATATGATTCAAGCACGTCGTTTAGTATTGGTAGAGTGGTGTAGTCCATTGCAATAAGGTATAATGTGAATGTGATGATAACGATATAAAGCTGCGCCAACATAAAAGTATTACAAAATTGTAGCAAACCAAAGAGCAGTTGCAGGAGAACGGGAGTGAAGAGAATGTATTAAAAGCAACAGTATTGTGCGAAGAAGGAGATAATCCATTGAATACTGTCCGCACGGCACTAACACACCTTAGTAGCGGAATAAATCAGAAAAACAAGTAGTCTCCTAGTAGGAGACTGCTCAATTTAAAAGGTTTACATCCGGTAGCGGCTGAAAAGGCTCAATAGTACTCTATGCTATCGGTATCAATCAAAACGTCATTGAAATCACTATACGCTACTCACATTTTGAGACAAAAACTCTAACAAGCATCGTACATCACCTCCTGTTAGTGCTCATGATTCATGATAAACAATATTGCCAAGACGGATAGAGATGCACGGAATTGACATCTACTTAACAGGGAAGAGTTACTGAGATTAAACGAAACAATTGGGAGCAACCAAGTTTAACTTTACACAAATTGAATTTAGGCCTAGGGTAGCTTTAATGAGGATATAATTGATTGACATTAGTGGGATCCATCTTATAGGGTCATATTAAATGTGACAATGGCTTGACCTACTTCGGCAATGCTGACAAATTGCCCAAAYGATGGAGTTGATGCATTGTACTGTCAATAAATACATAGTTTTTGAATCAAGACTGTATAACTCATATAATTTAAAAGCTTGGTTTTTGTAATATTTATTTATTGTAAGCATCTATTCTTGTAAGTGATTTAAACAGTGCCCAATAAAATTAATACATGCCCATTGCATCTTTTATCAAAATGTAACAGCCAAAAGAGTTCTATTAATAAATATTTATTATTACATTGCTTATAAAGAGTCAGGATAATTTTGGAGAAAAGGGGTAAAATCCAATACCCCCTTTATTTCAAAATCATGTTACTTGCTGGCTTACCAGATAATGATCCTGTTCTAAATGAACTAAAGAAGCATATGGAAAGTGTATTAATTATACACGTTTATTGGAAAAAGGTATCTCTAACTGTATAAAAACCCTGTTCTGGACTTTGCATTGTCGAATATCTTAACCAAAAAATAATTTTAAAATTGGATAATGGATATTATTAAACTATTGTCTGAAGGTCAAACTAATTTAGGATGCTCTGTATGAATGATAAAACAACATTTATTACGGTATTGTAGGGGTTAAATTGCACTTATAAGGGGATAATGCTAATACAAACAAGTGTGTGTCATTTTTTGGCTTTTTGGCACCAATGGTGCATATGAGATGGTTTAATGAGGTTAAATTTTCAATTGGCATTCCTGGACACACTCACAATGACATTGATCAAATGTTTGGTATATGGGAGAAAGCTATAATCATCCTCTTCTTCAAAAAGGTAATTTTACAAAGTTGATGACAAAGATTCCAGCTTGTTGACTAATAATATACTTTAAAAAATATAGAAATAATTATAAATTTTAAAAAAACTAAATACCTATATCCAAATTATCTAAGCATAATTATTTTAAAAAAACCAAAAATTGACAAGCTCATATTTAAGTCAAAATTGATTTTTTATGTCCAATGTTTACAAAACCAAATTAGGAGGACCTTTGGTTAACCGCGCGTAACAAGAGACGTTACGATAACCACAGGCATAAGTTCTCACGGTCAAATAAAGACTACACCTGGGTTCATATTCAATTTCTCACAAGATATAAGAAGCAGAACCCACCCAAGCCATGTACCGACAATAATGCGACTCTTGTGGTAAGGAATTTTGCAAATACATTTAAGCCAACTTCCCCTACAATGTCCTGGGTAGAGGTTGCTACACCCCTACATTTGCGGAAAGCCGTTATCAACACACCAACAACTACCATCAAGAAACGCCGTTCTAGAAAAAGATACAAAAAGAAATCTTTGGCGACGATTTACAAGAAGGACAGTGTGGACAATTTAGAGATTCCCATCCTTCAACAGCCTTTATCTACATGCGAGGATGAATCCCTAACACAAAGGATTCAGTTTCTAGAAGAGCAGATCTACACCTACCAGAACAGGATCGTCTCTCTTGAGTCCTCACTTTCATTAATCTCTGGGACGCGCCGTCACATGGGTAAACACTTTCTATTTGCACCTGCATCTAGAGGTGGTTATGGACTAGGTCAACCATCCCTGCTTCTTACCACTGAAGCGATTGTTGGCTTACACAAGGCGCTTAACACTAGACTTGATACCCATCTTGCTCTTACAACGAAACGGCGCTTCCTGGATATCCAATCAGAGAACAATCTCCCTGTTCACCCTACCATGTCTTGTTGCCGCATTACAAGAACAAATATGATTAACTCATATCTTGTTAATGCTTGCAACATGCTTTATATGGAAGGGATCCACCTCCGCGACAATACTCTTGTGAACAACCCTACCACTCACATACTCCTTGCTCTCAATAAAAATACCACTGACATTCACACGTCCAGACTCCTAAACGTGCTTACTCAGTTGACTACAAATATGACCTTCTACATGATGAATACCACATTAAAGCGTCTGTAGATATAGACAAGTTAAACAAAAGCGAACAAAAATTCCTACTTCGCCTCCGCTCCAACCAGCTTTGCACTCTGTCAAAGATGCGTTACTGGAGCAACAATCCAAATTATGACACCAAATGTCCTCGGTGTCATTCATCACATGAAGACCAGCAACATTTGCTTCTTGACTGTCGCTATAATAAAACTAAATTACATGATGCGATGGTCAGAATCAATAAGGTTATCCAGGATAATCTGAAACCTGGCTTTGTTATTCGAGGCATTTTTAAATTTTGGGGAGCGCCATATTATTTGACGCAGCGTGGAATTGAAGGAAGCAAAGAAATGTCAGAGTTGCCGGAAGATTGGAAGAGGTCCATTTATGCTAGTATGCTAGGATATGTTAGTATGGACACTTTCAAGCGATTCAACAAGCACTTTAGAGTTCTCAAGCCTCTCTCTGTTCTCCGAAAAATCTCTACAATACTCATGGAAACTTCCCGTTCCAYTTTGGTACCGCTCGATGTGTTTACTAAGGC